>CM042167.1:7565996-7587349 GCA_023376005.1 Doryteuthis pealeii
CCACTCTCGCCTTGAACCGAACAAAGCTAAGATTAGTAAATAACAACCAGAAATCTGATGGTTCCAAAACATTGGCACAAAAGGAGGAGGGTCAGCATAGTCCAATACCAAGTGACAACTATACTGTGGATGGATACCACAATTCAATTTTAGACTTTTCATCATTTGTTCACTGCAGGGTTTTATTCACATGCAATACTTATAACTAACAAGAACTGTTGCTGTATACTATCTCATATCAAACTGACTCTAGACACAGTTGGATTGGAGTTTATTTACTGCCAAATATTTGTTCAAACTTGTTTCTATCATTATTACTTTTCAATGTCACACTCTAGAAGATGTTACTTCTCAATGTCACACTCAAGGAAACCTCAATTTTTAATGTTGCACTCTAGAAGACCTTACCTCTCAATGTTGCACCCTAGGAGACCTTACTTCCCAATTTTACATTCTAAGAGACCTTACTTCTCAATGTCACATTCTAAGAGACCTTACTTTCTCATGTCACATTCTAAGAGACCTTACTTCTCAATGTCACATCTAGAGACCTAACTTCTCAATGTCACATGCTAGGAGACCTTATTTTTCAATGTCACACTCTAGGAGACCTTATTTTTCAATGTTGCAATCTAAGAGACCTTATTTTTCAATGTCACACTCTAGAGGACCTTATTTTTCAATGTCACACTCTATGAGACCTTAGCGGCTGGAATGGTTCAGCCACTGAGAGGCATAAATGTTGAAGCGATTTCTCTCGAGAAGGAAGAATTGCTGTTTTCAGCGGAGAGAGCCGGCTGTCCATACCAGTCTGACATTGCTGCTTCCAGCATGTGACGACATCAATACCCGAAGGAATTCTGTTATTTTTTTTCTTATTCCTTATACTTACTTTTCAATGCCATGCTCTAGGAGACCTTACCTTCTTAATGCCATAATCTAGGAGACTTTACCTCTCAATGCCATACTTTAGGAGATTTTACCTCACAATGTTACTCTCTAGGAGACCTTACCTCTCGATGCCTTACTCTAAGAGACCTTACATCTCAATTTCACACTATGGGGACCTTACTTCTCAATCAATCTTTATAAGATGATTTATATTTTCTCGTTATGGTAATATCTGGAAAGAAAGATGTTAGCTTCAAACATTTTCCTATGTTCTTGATTATACTTTTCATTTAAATAGAAATGGTTCCATGAATTATTTGATATTACACTTACTCATTATTAAACGTGGGGACGTTTACCTAAGAAAAAGAACACACCTGCAGAATTTCGTATTCTATTAACACGATTGTCATTTCTTTGCTAATACCTTACAATTTTTACTCCTAATCAACTCCCCCTTTCCAATCTGCAGGTAAATGCCTTCAGGGTCAGGGAAGCCATCTTAAACTTCTTTCTTTTCTTTCTTTCCTTTATTTTTATTTTTATTTCCATTAACGTAAATTGAGAAGCATTTTGAACATAGTAGCCCGAGGACAAATCTTGTAACCTCTGATTTTTTCAACATTTTACCTGGATTCTTCCATGAATTTTTTTCCTTTTCAGATACGCATTGTCCTTTCTTCCAAATTTTTTACTGTTTTTTCAACAAGCAGCTTTTCTAATTTTGTTTCCTTCTTGTTTTAGTAAATCATTAGGTTTCAATTAGATCCCTTGAAATGAGATTTTTAATGAAGGTTTCTATTCTTCTGTTTTTTGTTGTTTCTTTTTTTTTAAATCCATTGTAGAAATGTTGGCTAAACATGTGAAAGCTCTAATCTATTTGCGGTAAAACTTCCTTTACCATTCTTTCAAAAGTATAGGAGGATCTGACCATCAACTTGGCTGGTCACATCAAGCCCTAGCACCTATATGATTGCCCCAACCCTATTGCCCTTATGGCAATCCCAACCCCTTTTTATCATATGGGTGCTAGAAGGCGGTGGCTGCGGGTCTACATATCCTTGGAATGACGTTAAACTCTATCTGATGGTGAGGTTCCAGTTTCGGAGGTTTGGGGAATGTAGAGCACCCCTTCATCACCATTGCTCCCTTGGTCCACTCTTAGTTGAGTAACATGATATTACAGAGTGGCCCAGAAAAAACAGAACCCACAAATTTTGTAATAAAACTGTTAATTTTAACTAGGAGGGGGTTAGGGTTAGGGTTTAGGGTTAGTTTAATGGGAAAATAGATAAATAATTTGGATTCTGTTTTTTCTGGGTCACCCTGTAATATCATGTTACTCAACTAGGAAATAACTCATTTTTTTTACTATTAACATGTTCTTCTGTTCAAAAACTCATTAACGACAATTCATTCAAAATAATCCTATCATCATCCTCTGGTATGTTATTGTTCTGCAACTCACTGGATTCCAAAATTCCTGCAGAGTTTCCATATGACTTAATTTCCTACAGAATTTTTGTCCATACTTTCTCATGACAAGCAATGGAGATCTTATTGAATGAGAAGTTCTTATCCAGGTAGCCTGCATCTGGCTGCCACTCTCAACTAGAGCTTATTTTAAGGGGAGGGCTTATGTTGTATACTCTCTTTACTTCTATTATTCTTCTGCTCATCTTTGGTATCTTATGTTCTTCTTCTAGCGTCTGGACTTGTCTTGGGGACTTCATGTCTGGTCTTCCATTGGGGATTTCTCGTCTATCATAAGCCCTGGGTCAATGGTAGTTTTTGGATAAATAACCCAAGACTTCGATTTGCTTTAGATCACATTCTATTCCGAAATCCCCATCCAGACTACTGCGCAGATTGAGTATGGCAATACGCTTAGGCGCGACTTGCTCCCTTTGTGGCTTGGCCGACACTGACTAAACTAACTCTTTCTACTCTAAACCGAAAGAGACCTTCTTTCTCATTTTCCACCGATTCTCACAGTATCCACCGGAAAAGAGTTGATGGTGAGGTCAACCCGTGTCACTCAATCCTCCAAGGCCACTGGTTTTAACTCATTCAGCCATTTTGATTTCTACACTAACTGTACATAAGTGTTAGGGTACTAACAATTATGTAACACTTATATCATAATCATCCTGAAAATTCATGCTACGTCCTATTTTGCAGGTAGGTTTTATTTTTGGGGAAACATGGTATCTATTCATTAAAGGGGCTGGCTTAGCTTGGTCAGTAGAGCATCTGCCTCGGAATCACAAGGTTACAGGTTTGATATCCGTGTACATCGACTCAGGGCATGAGTAGCACTGCTTGGGTAATCTGATCCATGCGGTGAAGCATCTGGGTGCTTACAGTAATGTGGCGCTCCACTTCAGCAAAAACAATCTATATATGGTATCTGTTCATTAAAGAGTCTGGTTTAGCTCTGTTGGTAGAGCATTCGTTAAGAAATCACAAGGTTCCAGGTCCCATACCAGTTCCTGACAACTCAGTACATAAGTAGCATAGCGTTGGTAATCTGATCTGTGTAGTAAAGCATCTGGGAGTTTAGGTGTGGTGCTCCACTTCAGCAAAAAACAATCTCCCTGGTTAAAAAGGGTACAGACTCCCTCACTTTTCAGTTGATACCGACAATAAGCCACACCACAGGGTACTTATCTCTTCATCTGTTCTGTGGCACTCGATCTCAGTAAAAACAATCTCCCTGGTCTAAGGTAATATATATATATATATATATATATATATATATGGGAGTAAATATGGAAATTAAATCCGACAATATAAAGAAAATTTGAAAAAACAAGTATTTCGAAATTGGGATGAATTTAATAATCGATGTTTAAAACATTTCGGTTACATTGAACCTTCATCAGGATGTCTCTTGGGGTGAAGAAAATGATGGATGTTTTTATATGTGACAGGAGATGAAAATCTTTTTAGTTATCAAATACAGTTACATAACTAAAAAGATTTTCATCTCCTGTCACATATAAAAACATCCATCATTTTCTTCACCCCAAGAGACATCCTGATGAAGGTTCAATGTAACCGAAATGTTTTAAACATCGATTATTAAATTCATCCCAATTTCGGAATACTTGTTTTTTCAAATTTTCTTTATATATATATATATATATATATATATATATATATATAATAATATAATTTACTATGTTTATAAGCAAAAGATACAATTTAGCTCAGTCGGTAGAGTGTCCTACTGGGAACCTCTAGGTTCCTGGTTCACCAACTCAGCGCATGAGTGGCACAGGGATGTGTGCGGTAAAGTGAAGAGCTGATGGTAGGTGTGGTGCTCCGCTTCATACCCTAAAAAAACAATCTCTTTGGTCTAATGCTAGTGAAAAGGGGATAGACTCCCTCGCTGTTTGGCTGATACCGACTTTAAGCCATTCTGACGACTTTACTTACTTTATAAGCAAAGAGTGCTCAATATCATTGACAGAGCATGCATATCTAAGTTAGAGTAGAAAAGACATGAAGTCAATAGAAACTGACAGTTTCTTACCTATGTGATTTTCAAACCAAGTGAATTTGTGTTTTTCCTTATATGCTGTTGTTTAGTGCATCATGTGAAGGATCAACCAGTTGATTTTGGTTTAGGCTGATTTTAGTTTAATTTGTGTTGCATGGTGGGAAGGTAGGTTTTCTTTGTGTAGGATTTAAGAGAGGCTGTTCTAATCTACTGTGTCAATTTTGTGATTTGCTACTTTACTTTATTGGGTTTGATTTGCTACATTATTTTTCCTTTATTGGGTTTGATTTATCTTGGTGTTTTTTTTTGTTTTTTTTTAATATCATTATTGTTATTATTGTTATGTTTATGTCTTTTTGTTATTATCATTATTTATTAATTTCTTCCGAGGGGCTGGGTTAGCTCAGTCGGTAGAGTGTTCAACTAAAAACCACAAGGTTCCTAGTTTGAAACCGGCCCTCGCTAACTCAGTATATGAATAGCACAGGGATCTGTGCGGTAAAGTAAGGAGCTGATGGTAGGTGTGGTGCTCCTCCTCAAACACCAAAAGCAATCTCCTTGATTTAGTGCTAGTGAAAAGAGGATAGATACCCTTACTGTATAGCTCATACCGACAGTTGGCCACCCCAACAACTTAACTTTTTTTTTACTTATTTTCTTCATATTAATTTATTTATTCATGTATATATTTTTTGTGAGTAGGACGTCTAGAAAAGGTAGGGAGTAATTAGATTCTATTTAGTATGTAAACTGTATGGTAGGTTCTACATTATTTAGTTAGTTTGTGATTTCTGTGATATATATATCTCAGGTATATGATATACTGGCCCCTTTAAGTACATTATCCCAATCAACTCCGATTACTTCCGATACATCATCATCATCATCATGTCACATAGTTAGCATGGTCATCTATGACAATCTCTTGCCAACCAAAGTTCAAATCCTGGAAGAGGCTGCTTGCATTTCACATAGTGCTAATACCCTTGGGAAAGGTATGCATCCAACTACCCTCCCTCCAGCTATTGGTAAATAGTAGGGTGGACTGGGCTCTTTAACCTTGGCTAGGTAACCTGGCTAGATGAAGGAAAACTGAATTCAAACATTAAACTCTGCTTAAGAAATTGATCTTGTGTCACATCCTCCTTGTGTGGAGGGGATTGGTGAATATATATACATATATATATATATTTATACAAATAAGTATATAATAAATGGAAATGAATCCGACAGTATGATTGAAAATAGATAGAAAAAATTATTACTATTATCATTTGTTTTTCTATCAATTTTCAATCATATATATATATATATATATATATATATATAAGTTATATTGAAAACCTTTAGTAATAAGTAGGTATCTGTCTTCCCAAAATGATAAGTAAAATGAAAGAGCATTATAACATTTTTTTAAGATGGAGTAAAATCTTTTATAATCTGAAATTTTACTTAGCTGACATGCTATGGGGTCCCATTAGCAAGCTCAGAAAATTAGGAGTGTCTGAAAAAACTTATGGAACAAAACCCCACAGGAAAACTAAGATAGAGAATTTTTAAATCAGAATTTTAAAAAAATTTCTTATTATCCGTATTTTACTTATTAATTGTAGTTCTCTTACTCTACATTTAACACATACACCCAGGCATATATATATATATATATATATATATATATATATATATATATAAACTGTTACACTGAAGGAACATGACGTAGTGAAAGAACGTGACACAAAGAAAGAGTGTGACGCAGCGAATGAACAAGATGCAACCAATGCACGTGATACACGCTTTTTGGAAAAAAAAATTTCCAGTTTGAATTCAAATTATTCTCTGTTTCTATCTTGAAGAATCAGGATTAAAAACATTTACATCTAAAAACCGAACTAATTATCATCATGCTCTGATGAAGATTTTATGAAATCGAAATATTGACAATATCAGCAACGAAAATAATATAAAATAAATTCAATTTAACAACATATGTGTTTTTTTCATACCATTTTATATATATATATATATATATATATGTGTGTGTGGGTGTGTGTGTGTGTGTATTTGGGCAGCATTTTTTCATTTATGCATGTTGAATTAAACAAAAGACACATCTCCTGTTCAACAATTTTATTTGTGATCTTTTCAAGTTTTCTGGCCAACTTTTTAATATTTGGATGGAATTCGTGGATTAGTCCACCAAAGTTCAGATCCTGAGTACTTTCAGGACTTCGAAGTGCCATCATCAGGGGTGATGTGTTCCAGTTTTTCAAATTATATTAATGGATGTGGAGGCTGGAAGGAGGATAATTGATGAGAAAGGTGCTATAGGCATTTTAAAATGTGTGTACTGCATTGGAAATTAATTTTGTTTAAGGATGGTTTGTATTGTTTTATGTATAAAGCTTCTAGTATTTGGAGTTTTTGTTTATTTTTTTCTTTGTGCAGAATGTGTGCATTTTCCGTTAAGATATTTCAGTAATTAGAGTGGGGGCATGAATGTAATTTTAGGTGTTGTGAAATGGAGCTATTATCTGTTAAATGGAGAGTTTTATATATATATATATATATATATATATATATATATATATCTGTTTTGGTATGTACATGTCAATTTATTATTCAGAAAAGGTATGTCATTGAGCATTAAAATCATGCATATACTTTAATATGTTTATAATAAAGAAAAGTACTAAATTTAGTTACTGAAAAAAATGATATAATTCAATAATTAGAAATCAATCAATTTTTGTAACTCTTCAATGTTCTTCATAAGTAAGTACAAAAAGCACTTAAGACCTGCCATTTTTAAATATCCCATAGATTTCATTGGGGAAATTTGAATTTAATAATTTTTCACAAATTATTTTACCAAGGTGGATGAGCAGTTCCTGACTTGCAATATTCCACTTTGGTCCTTTCTTTGGCTAGACAGGCGGTCGGAGAGACCCCCTCCGATCAATCGGCTGGTCATGTCAAGCCCTAGCACCTATATAATTGCCCCAACCCTATTGCCCTTATGGCAAGCCCAACCCCTTTTTATCATATGGGTGCTAGAAGGCGGTGACTGAGGGTCTACATGTTCTGGGAATGACGTTAAACTCTATCTGATGGTGAGGTTCCAGTTTTGGAGGTTTGGGGAATGTGGAGCACCCCTTCATCACCATTGCTCCCTGGTCCACTTTGACCTGGAGTGGTAGTACCTGTTAGGGTCCCATCTATGGGTTAAATAGAAAAATGTATTTATAAAAAAATTGTATTATCATTAAGAATTGATTTATTTCAAAACTTTATCGGCATTAAATGACCCACTGAGGTTGATATGCCGTAAAACAAAACAAACCAAACAAATTATTTTGTGATTTACTACAAATTATTAAAAAGAAAATTCTAAATCTTTTGGAGAACTATGGAAAAATTTACATTTTAATTCTTATCTTCTTTTTATTGTGTGGACACATCTTTAATTCTTTTTTTATTTTTTATTGTCACATTTTTAGGGGTAAAAAAGAAAATGGATTAAATGAATACATTTTTTTATCATTGGAATTCAAATTCAAAGGAAAATAAAACAAGTAAGGAAGTTAGTTGTACATTGCAATAAAAAATACATTTAGCTAATCAATGAATGATCAATGTAATCCACTTACTGTCTATATAAACTCAGATTGATTGGTGATTAATTCTAACAGTGTATTCCAATTACCATCAAATTGACAAAACAAGGCAACTCAATACGGATCTTACCTTGTTACAAGCCTACTGCAGAATGCCAGATCATTTATCTGGCACCATAACACCACTGAAACCAAGCAGCCAGTCAGGACTCAAGGAATGGAATCACCCAAATATATGAATGGAGTATTCCTGAGTTTTGTACATACCAGCTGCTTTGGGCACCGGTTCAGTTGTGCTTAGTTGTTGTTCAAACCAACAGTATACTAACTCACTTCAACAAACAGTCAATGCATCTAAGGTTATTTTATGACTAAAGGTTAGGGAATCACATTCCTTATACACTGACTGCACCTCTGCAGAGGGGTAAGACTCCCCCAAATGGGGCCACCTGTTGGCCGTAGGTGGCGACACGTGATGCTTAAGGACGGAGTCTTGGTGGATGAGCAGTCCATGGCCTGCAATTTGGCCCTTTCTTAGGCTAGACGGGCGGTCGGAGAGGCCCCCTCCGATCAATTGGCTGGTCACGTCAAGCCCTAGCACCTATATGATTGCCCCACCCTTATTGCCCTTATGGCAAGCCCGAACCCTTCTTATCATATGGGTGCTAGAAGGCGGTGGCTGAGGGTCTACTCTACATGTCCTGGGAATGATGTTAAAATCTATCTGATGGTGAGGTTCCAGTTTTGGAGGTTTGGGGAATGTGGAGAACCCCTTCAACACCATTTCTCCCTGGTTCACTCTGACCGGAGTGGTAGTACTGGTTAGGGTCCCATCTATGGGTTAAATAGAAAAATGTATTTATAAAAGAAGTTGTGTATTCATTAAGAATTAATTTATTTCAAAACTTTATCGGCATTAAATGACCCACTGAGGTTGATATGCCGTAAAACAAAACAAACCAACCAAACCAAACCTACCACCAGGGCAGTTGAAACTCAGAGTTCCTACAAAAATATTCACTCAACTTCTCATCAAAACTGGTTACTCAAATTTCATGAGCAGAGAAGCTGATAAGTACACGTACTGCATCCCTGACACACAAAAATCTAAAAGAACGCAGTAAAATCGTATCCATGCATCTCAGTGTCTTTCTTTTTTCTTCCCTCATCATTTCAAGCTAACTGTAAATACATTTCAATAGTTTCTTAAAAATGAATTACTCAGGATAAGTTAAAAGGTAGGTATTTGACAGCTTTTGTTGTTTCCCCAGATCATATATAAAAACTCTACAATTTATTAAGAAACTTTACTTGGGATCCATAAATTTTCCCAGGGACTCATTCAAAGCAAATATGTGCATCCCAGGATGCACTAAATCAAAAAGCATGAGTAAATATTTGTTCTCCAAAAACACAAACATTGGTGCAAATTTACAATATAGTTGTCAGAATGGCTTATTGTCAGTAACAGCCGGACAGTGAGGGAGTCTCACATTTTTTGCTAGCACAAGACCAGTGAGATTATTTTCACTGAGGTGGAGAGCCACACCTACTGTCATTCCCCACTTTACCGCACAGATTAGATTAACCAATCTGTGCTACTCATACACTGAATTGGCGGAGACTAATATCAAATCTTGTAATTCCTAGGTGAGTGTTCTTCCAACTGGATGCTAAGACTGTGGTTCATCTAATAAAAAAAGTTGATCCATTTTTTGTTTTTAGTCTACGTTTTTTAAATAAAAAACAAAAAATCTATAATTATCCCTAATCTTCACGATCATATCCTCACAATTTTATTCTATAATGAAGAAAGAAAAAATTTGTCAGCTTTTAGTGATTAATCAATAACTAGAGTCAGTTTTAGGAGATAAACTCTGAAGGATTATAGGTTGATCAAGTTAATCCCAGTTGGGTGGATTAATGCTTTTTATCAGTTAAAATTGTCAGACATTAGTAGATATTCCAAACACCTACATATATTTTTTTTATTATCTGCAACTGCATGAGTGGCTGAAGAGACCAATTTTGGAAAGGCAATCTCTGGGGCAGTTACTGCAAACAAACGGAATTTTTACAAGTACCCAAGTAATTTGTTGGTTTGTTGGCATCCTTCCATCTACTAAAGACGATGGCGTTGTGCCCACTTTAAAAAATTTTTTTTTATCTGTAACTGTGCGAGTGGCTGAACTGACCAATTTTTGAATAGCAATCTCTGGTGCACTGACTGCAAACAAACAGTGATGCTTTCTGGAGATGCTGTTGTCTCTCCTTCTTAATGGCTTTCTTTTCTGCTTTTTATCAGTTAAAATTGTCAGACATTAGTAGATATTCCAAACATTTACATACATTGAATTTTTACAAGTACCCAAATAATTTATTGATTTATTGGCATCCTTCCATCTACTAAAGACGATGGCGTAGTGCCCACTTTTAAAAAATATTTTTTTTTTATCTGCAACTGCGCAAGTGGCTGAACAGACCAATTTTTGAGAGGCAATCTCTGGTGCAGTGACTGCAAACAAATGGTGATGCTTGCTGGAGATGCTGTTGTCTCTCCTTCCTAATGGCTCTCTTTTCTGTGGCAACTTCTTTCCTCTCTTTTTCTCTCCTTTTCGTTCTTTGTTTGACCCAAATAATAGTATATTTTTAATCTGGGAGTTCTTTACCAAAATCTCGATCATCAGGGTTTGGAATATGCTGACTGTTAATTGGATCCTTTCCATCCACTAAGAACGATGATGTAGTGTCCAAAAAAAAAAAAAATTTATCTGCATCTGCGCAAGTGATTATGCTGGCCAATTTTTGAGTGACAGTCTTTGGTGCACTGAATGTACACAAACTGTGATGCTTTCAGAGGCTGCTGGCTTCTCTCTCTCTTTCTGGCTCTCTTTTCTGTTGAAGCTACTCTCCTCTCTCCCTCACCCCTCCCCATGCCTTACTTAATGTTGAGGTGCCAGACCGCTCTATTTTTTGCATCTACCTCCCACATGTTTGTGTCAATATGGCATATCCTCATAACTCTTCTGCAGACATCTTTAAATCGTAGGCGTGGTCTACCAACCGATCGGGAGCCTTTTATTAATTCACTGTACAAAAGATCTTTTGGGATGCGTCCATTTTCCATTCTCCTGACATGTCCAAGCCAGCGAAGGCACCTCTCACTGACTGTATTTCCCGCAGAAAGGCAAGACCCCACCCAAAATAAAGGGGTGTCCTTGGTATAACCTTAAACTGCATCTGATGGTGTGGCTCCAGTTTTAAAGAAATGAGGAGTGTGGAGTACCCCTTCATTGGAATTACTCGCAGAGTTGTAGTACCTGTTAGGATTCCCTCTATGGATCAAATAGATCAGTTCAAAAATTACTTGTAGTAGATAGAAATACTTGATATTATATAACCATGTGTAAAACACTTAAGAAATTACACAAAAATGTAAATATGAATTAATTAACTGCAGAAAAGATTTATTGCAGACTAAGATAGATAGATAAATATTAACAGTGATAGATAAATAGATAGATAGATAGATATTAACAGACTGAGATATATAGATAGATATCAACAGACTGAGATAGATAGATAGATAGATAGATAGATATTAACAGATTGAGATAGATAGATAGATAGATAGATTTTAATGGGTAATTTAAAGCCAAATCAAGTCATTTTTCATAAACAAAGGACTCAGGTGGTTTACAGTACCTGCTATTGCTTAAATGGTCACCCAATTAAGTACTGAACAGGCACATCACTGCTTAACTTCTGTGATCTTTTGGGAACCAATGTTTTCGGTCTGATTTGACTGTTATCAACACTTTTTTGGGTCATTTAATGCCCAATTAAGTGATTTTTGATAAACAAAAGGATTATTTCCTATAAGTCTAATATAAACAAAAGGGAACCACTCTTGACAGATAATTTATTTATTTATTTTCCCATTAAACTAACCCTAACCCTAACCCGTCTTCTTTTTTCCTAGTAGATCAATAAATAAATAAATAATTTATCAGTCAAGAGTGGTTCCCCTTTGTTTATGTTAGACTTATAGGAAATAACCAGCAAAGGACCCACGTTTCTTAGATTAGCTGCTTTTTATTAAGTGGTCACCTTATTGAGTATTGAACAAGCTCATCACTGCTTAACTTCAGGAACCAGTGCTTTTAGTGTGACTTGACAATAATGAATGAATCTATACACACATTCACACAATCACTCATAAATAAGTACACCCCTAATAATATTTAACAACAATGTTATTTTGCTTCTAAACCAAGGATACTAGGATTTTAGGGGGTGGGGGATCCCTATAGCATAGAGGCTAATATGACGATGTTAGTATTTACCTCGTACCCCATGTGTACGGGTTAGGCACAAGGCCCTACTAATGTGGGACCACCCACAAGCCGAGACTCATGGGTGGCAGGTGAAAAATTGCGTTGATTCCGGCATTCCCCCTCAAGTGGAGTGCCTCAGGCACTGGGCAATAAACCCAGCCCTGCCCCTTTAAATCCAGGGGGCAGGTATTGCCTGGGGGGATAGCCCCCTGGGATCAACTCTATTAATTGTAACCACAGTCAAGGGCTGAATCCACTGGACCCCCGCCCCGAGAGGCGGGTGGGGGGGGTCAAATATGACAATGTTTATGACAATGAATTTTTTATACCAAAAAGATGATTCAAATATTTTCCACCATTTCCCAAATTTTTCCAGTTGATTAAAAATTGCCTGATCATTGCTGACGACACTTGATACGTTAAAATGGTGACAATCCAGGACTCTCACTTCATGGATTCTCTTTACACTTACGTACGAGGGGGGGGGTGGAAGTTGTTAGCTCGGATCTTTCTCCCAAGGAAAATCCACTCTTTAAACCAAAGAAATATCTATATACTATCAGCGGCTACCCACCGTCGCCTGGGTAGAAGGGGGATTTTTTTAAGTTAGTCCCGCTGATCCATTATTACTGAATCGTGAGTTGAATCCTCGTTGGCTGCCCCATTTAAATCCCTATGTAAAAAAAAATAGACCTTGCATTGATCCAACTACTCTGAAAAGAAATGTTAATGTCTACTATCTAAAATACTAAATGAAAAAAAAAATCCATGCTGTTATCATTTAAATTCTATTTTTTAATTATCTTCATGAATATAAATCAAATCTCTATTATTTTTGCTCAAAAACCAAGCCCTGGTGATATTTAATGTGTATATATCTCTACTTTATTGTTAATTGTTTTATTTTTGAAGTTTCCTCTGGACATAAACATATACACAACTGCCCTTTATATATATACTATCAGCGGCTACCCGGCATCGCCTGGGTAGAAGGGGAATTTTTTAAAGTTAGTCCCGCGCAGTTATCATTTGAATTTTATTTTTTAATTATCTTCATGAATATAAATCAAATCTCTATTATTTTTGCTCAAAAACCAAGTCCTGGTGATATTCAATGTGAATATATATTAATTTATCATTAATTGTTTTATTTTCGAAGTTTCCTCCGGACATACACATATACACAACTGCCCTTTATATATGTATAGATTAATAAAATTCTCATTATCCTTGCAAAAATGGCACATCATAGAAACAATTTTCTTAGAACAATATACTTAAAATCATCGATTAAAGCAAATTCCAGTTCAGTTTGCAACTGAATAATACTTTTGTGGAGTGAATGTTATTTTTTCTCTATCTCTCAATCTATCTCTTCTGTTTCTAACTTACTGTATTTTCAAGTGTATTGCTCTAATAAAAATCTCGGACCATATGACCTTTAGGCACCCCTTTTATGATCTTGATTCATAAGGATATGTTTTTCATTTACACCTTCAAAATCCGGTTGTTTGTTAGGGGTTAGGGTTAGGATTAGGATTAGGCGTTAGGGGTTAGTTTTATAATTAAAAAAAACTCTAAAAATCGTCTGTTAACAAACAACCAGATTTTGATAGTGTAAATGAAAAACATGTCCTTATGAATCGAGATCGCAAAAGGGGTGCCTAAACATCATCTCTCTATTATGTGCTGTTTTCAGTTACTTACATACATACTGTTTCTATGACTTCATCGAGTTCATCCTCCGTACAGAGTAGACCAGTTCATATATCTTGATAGTAGTATCTCATCTACAGAAAATGATGACAATATACACATGAGAAAGGCATGGACTGCTGTATATAGATTATCACATATGGAAATATGATTTCTCAAACAAGACTGAGAATTTTTCCAAGCAGTAGCTGTGTCAGTACTACTGTAATGCTGCACCACTTGGATTCTAGTGAAAGGCTTAGAAAAAAAGCTATATGGGAACTATACAAGGATTCTACATGTTGTCATGAACAAATCCTGGAAGCAGCACCCCACAAAATGCAGCTGTACGGCCACTTACCTCCTATCACATAAACCATCCGAGTAAGATGAGCAAGATATGCTGGACACTGCAAGGATGAATTCATAAGTAATATTCTCCAGTGGACAACTACACATGGACACACCAATGTAGGCCGAGCAGCAAAAGTATACCTTGATCAGCTCTGTGTGTGTGTTATATACCCACATGTTGGGTATATACACAATGAAAGTTCTTTTGATAGAAGAAGAGAGAGGTAGACAGATAGAGATGCATAACTTACTTTCTTTCTTCTTTGTGACCATCTGATCGTCTAGTCTTTTCTATCTCTTCTCGTCATGGTCGCCATGTTGACTTCTATTTCTAGGTTCTTGTTGGTTGTTCATCTTGATTCATTTTCTTTCTTGGCCGGTCTTCTAACTAAAGCGTGCATCAACCAACAATGCCATACTGTTCTTTTAAAAACCTTTTATTTACTTAACTACGTTTCTTTTCTTACTAACTAATACACAGCGCTGATTTGAGTCAGCCAAAACAAACAAGACATCTCCCCTGCTCTAGATATCGGCTCAAACTGAGTAACTAATTCAAAATCACATATATATATACACAATGTTCTCTTACTAGAAAGGGGAGAGAGATAGACAGGGTATCAGAGAGATGAGATGCATAACTTTCTTTCTTCTTCGCTTTGTTTGGCGTCTAGCTTCATCTATCTCTTCTCGTCATGGTCGCCATGTTGACTTCTATTTCTAGGTTCTTGTTGGTTGTTCATCTTGATTCATTTTCTTTCTTGGCTAAAACATGCATCAACCAACAACATTCTTTTAAAAAGTTGTTTAGTAGTTGTTTAGTAGTAGTAGTCATCGTTAGTTCAGAAACAACATACTCAAGTCGTATAGTCACAATTGGCTGTTTATTTCTTTCTAGGCTTGTGGGTTCTTTTTCAGTGAGAAGGAAAGAGAGAGAAAGAGAGAGAGAAAGAGTGTGTGAGAGAGAGAGGGGGGTGGTCAAATTATTCTATCATAAATCATGTTTGCTACTACTATGCGAAACACATACAGACAACTGGGAGGCCACGTCTGGCTCCCACCAAATTCCGGCCAAAAAAGACCAATTTTCCTCTTCTTCCATTTCTTTTCCCTGGGTGGGAAGATCACCCAACTTCTGCTTCCTGTCAAAACCCGGAACTTCCGTTTTTATTTTTAAATCTAATTTCGGGGTCATTCTACGGTCAGTTGAGTTTCAAACTTTAACCTCTTTTTGTTCTTATTTCTTTTTCCTCTCTTTCTACAGAAATCTGAATACCGTTTATTTTTAATCCCGAATTTCCCATAGACCATAATAGTTATTTACTTAACTAAGTTTCTTTTCTTACTAACTAACACACAGCATGCTGAGTTGAGTCAGTCCAAAGCAAATGGGACGTCTCCCTGCTCTAAATATCGGCTCAAACTGAGTAACTAATTCAAAATCACATGACATGCGAGACTTCAACTGTCAGTAATTTTCCGTCCGTGATATGGAAGGGACCCTCCCTGCAGAAATACAGGGGGTTGCCAATAATCTATGCCACCATATAGATTATGTAACATGTGTACTAGATGCCCTGCGTAAGAACTGCCAGATCAATAGGGAGTGGTGATGAGAGAGAATCATGGGAATCTGTGCTGTTAGCACAACCTGATGATGATGATGATAACATATATGTATTTAACAGCATGAGCAGGATGCTACACAAGGTCAATTAAGCAGAGTTTAGCAGATTTTAATTCAGTTTTCCTTCTTCTAGGCTGGTTACCTATCAAGGTCAAAGAGCTCAGTCTTCCCTACTATTTACCCATAACTGGAAGGAGAGTAGTTTTGATGCATCCCTTTCCCAAGGGTATTAGTGCTATGTGAAAGGCAAACAGCCTAGTCCAGGATTTGAACTCAGATTGACAATTCCATTTCCTACAACTTTAACCTTTACATTATATGATAATATATATACAAACTTAATCAACTAATGTAATATATAGACCAAAAATAGACATATAAAGAATGCACTTAGGTTCTCCTGCGCGTGGCTGTAAACATGTCAATAATAACATATTCTCAAAAGTTGCCTCAGGATTTAGATAAAATCTTTATGAAGCCAAAAAATAGGGAACATCTAAGCAGACGAATCTTTCATGATTAAAGCAAGTTGATTCTCCATTTTTAGAAATTTTATTTTCATATCAAAATAATCATAGATAATTAACAGAAATACAGGGTGTTTGAGAAAAAATTGGTATCATTTTGGGATTTAATAGCTTGACCAATTCTCATTCAAATGATCTCAAATTTTAACATCATGTGTAGAAACAACTCAAAATTCTATGTTCAGGTACTTTAGTACCCTGCCCCTCGTGATGGGGGTCCAGTGGCTTCGGACCTGGATCTTTACAAATTAATACCTGCCCCCTCGATTTAAAGAGGCTGGGCTGGGTTTATTGCCCAGTGCATGAGGCGTCCCTCTTGAGGGGGAATGCTGAAGGGATCAACGCAATTTTTCACCCTCCACCCATGAGCTTCAGTTTGTGAGTGGTCCCATATTAATAGGGCCTTGTGGGGTATGAGGTAAATACCAGGTACTTTAGCTAGTTGATAACTAAAGATACTTTATATGAGTTTTATACCTGCTCTGCTATAATAGCATTGATCACTCTTTGTTATACAAAAAATATTTTATAATCTACTAGCTTGACCGATTCTCATTTGAATAATCTCAAATTTTAACATCATGTGTAGAAATGACACAAAATTCTATGTTTTATGTTTTTTTTTTTTTCTTTTTTTTTCAGGTATAGAAATGCCATTCCATTTAAAATGTATTTAAACATTAAACCTTGGGATTTATGAATTAAATAACACAGGGTGTTTCAGAAAAAAAACAATATAATTTCGTAATCTAATAACTTAACCAATTTTCATTCAAATGATGTCAAATTTAACAGTATTTCTAAAACCAACTCAAAAATTATGTTTAATGATTTTTTTTTATTTCATGTATAGAAATGCCATTTATTTGCGAGGTGGGGTAAATGTTAAACATAGAATTTTAAGTTGTTTTTACACATGATGTTAAATATTGACTAAAAAGATCTGAACTGTCCTACTCAGGCACTGAATTGGCAAGGGTTGGTATTAAATCCAGAACCTTGTGATTCCTAGGCAGATGATCTACCGACTCAGCAACATTTACCCAACTTTTCCACCATAAGCAGGATATGACACAAGGTCAATTTCTGGACCATATGACCTTAAGGCACCCCTTCCGTGATCTCAACTTGTGGGGACACTTTTCTCATTTACACCATAAAAATCCAGTTGTTTGTTAGGGGTTAGGGTTAGGGTTTAGGGTTAGGGGTTAGTTTTATAATTTAAAAAAAAACTCTAAAAATCGTCTGTAAACAATTAACCGGATTTTGACAGTGTAAATAGAAAAATGCCCCCACGAATCGAAATCGCAAAAGGGGTGCCTTAAGGTCATGTCCCAATTTCTTAAGTGGAATACAACTTGTTGGGTATCAAAAAAGAATTGTCTCCCTTTTTTAGATTGAAGGAAGGGCTTTACCACATCACGTAATTGTTTGGTCACGCGACTAGGTGAGCCCTAAAATTTTTTTTTTCTCTGACACAACTGAAAAGATCCAGACATGTGTCTTTTCACTTCCTGAACAACTATGCACATGTGTGTCTGTTTTGTTCCCAGACCTCCAGAAACAAAGAAATAATAGTGAGTGGCTTCCACCCCTTTTTACTTAACCTTTCTTCAGGTTCCTTGGAACATCTTGTGTCTTACGTTCCATCTTTGTATGTTGTTCTAATTAAATGTTATCCTGTATAAATTGACCTGTCTTTTCCTTGCCGAATATTCTATGTTGGGTTACCCTCATTTGGATAACCTAATACCTTATAGGAATGCGGATATTAGCTTCAAACTAACATACCACTAATTCCTATAAACTGGTTTGAATTCATAGTTTTCCTTTGACTACACCAGTTGCCATACCAAGGTTAAAGTGCCCAATCTGCCCTACTATTTACCCATAACTAGGGGGAAAAATAGATGATTCCTATTCTGTCTCCATGATCTGTCTCCCATCATCAGAGGCATGTTTACAGCTTTCTAATGGTGATCATTTTTTCGATGAACCGATGATAGGTGTGGTGCTCCACCTCAGCAAAAAAATAATCTCCCTGGTCTAGCCCTAGCAAAAATGGTATAGACTTCCTCGCTGTCCACCTGATACCGACAATAGCCCACACTGTCAACTTTACTTATTTATTTACTTATTGATGATCAGGCTTCACAACGAATGTCTTCATAAATGGCCAATGGACTGATTAACCGTAGGCTACACAAGGTCTCCTCCCTTCTCAACCTTGGCCCTAAATATCTTACTATACTCCTGATGAACAACACTGGGGTCCACTGGTTTCAGCCCTGGATCTTACAAGTTAATATTGTTGATTCCAGGAGGCCATCCCTCCAGGCAACACTTATCCCCTCGATTTAAAGGGGCAGGACTGGGTTTATTGCCCAGTGCCTGAGACGCCCCACTTAAGGGAGAATGCCGATGGGAATGATGCATTTTTTAATCTGCCACCCATAACTCACAGCTTGTGGGTGGTCCCACATTAATAGGGCCTTTTGCCTAACCCGTGGGTATGTGGTAAATATCATACTCCTGATGAACAATCAACATTGTTTATATGTAATTGAAGGTATCCTAAGAATGTGCTGTCATTTAATGATAAAGCATTTTTATTGTTTTTAAATTGAACACAATGACTTGTTGTTTTGTGGATGAATGCATAGAAACAAAAGTTACCAGTGATGAAATATTTAGTGATTTGACATTTTTAAACAATTTACAAAGGAAATGAATAAACAATTATGCAAAACAGACAAACTAGTTTGTACTTAAAATGTTACCTTATTGTAAAAAATACTTTTGGAAATTCTTTTACATACTATTGATATTTTTCAGAATTTCAAAAAATTGGATTTTTCAAAATCTATCTATCTATCAATCTATCTATCTATCTATCTATACATATATAAAGGGCAGTTGTGTGAATCTGTATGTCCAGAGGTTAACACAAACTTTGAAAATAAAATAATTAACAACAAAATAAATATATATACACATTAAATATCAGCAGGGCTTGGTTATTTCTTACTATATTGTTATATATTTTCCATGAGGATTTTTATGGGGTAACCAGCAAGGATCTCACTGTAAAATCTATCTATCTATCTATCGATACATATATAAAGGGCTGTTGTGTGAATCTGTATGTTCAGAGGAAACTTTGAAAATAAAACAATTAACGACAAAGTAAATATATATCCTGCTCAAGAATGTCGCGTGTGATCCTGAACAAGACGTGGAAACAACACCCCACGAGAAAATAGCTATACGGCCACCTGTCACATATCACCCAAACCATCCGAGTAAGACGGACAAGACACACGGGACACTGCTGGAGAAGCAAGGACGAGCTCATAAGCAACGTCCTCCTGTGGAAGCCAGCACATGGGCACGCCAGTGTGGACCGACCAACAAAGATATACATTGACTAGCTCTGTGCGGATACAGGATGCTGCATAGAGGACCTCTATAGAGAATGATGAGCAATAGGGATGGATGGAGAGAGATTGTCATGGATATCCGTGCTAACATCGCGACATGATGATGATGATGAAATATATATATATATTTACCAACCCCTCCACACGAGCAGGATGCGACACAAGGTCAATTTCATAAGCCAGAGTTTTCCTTCTAGATTGGTTACCTTTATAGAGCCCAGTCTGTCCTGCTATGCTTAGTTGGATTCAATTAGCACTATAACTGCAAACAGCAGGAATAATGAAATATACATACACATTAAATATCACCAGGGCTTGGTTTTTGAGCAAAAATAATGAATATTTTATTTATATTTGGGAAGATATTTAAAAATTAAAATTTGTATAGTAACAGAAGGTAATTGAAATATGATGTTGATTGATTGAATTAATCACCTCATTTATATTGTATTTTTTTTTGAATTGTAAATTATTGAATTAACATTTCTTACCATATTGTTATATATTTACGTGGGGATTTTCTGGGGAATCCAGTAAGAATCTAACTTGTGATAAGTAATAATGGTTTTTTGGTTTTGGTTTGTTTTGTTTTACGGCATATCAACCTCAGCGGGTCATTTAATGCAGATAAAGTTTTGAAATAAATCAATTCTTAATGGATAATACAATTTTTTTATAAATACATTTTTCTATTTAACCCATAGATGGGACCCTAACAGGTACTACCACTCCAGGTCAGAGTGGACCAGGGAGCAATGGTATGAAGGGGTGCTCTACATTCCCCAAACCTCCAAAACTGGAACCTCACCATCAGATAGAGTTTAACGTCATTCCCAAGACATGTAGACCCAAAGCCACCGCCTTCTAGCACCCATATGATAAAAAGGGGTTAGGGCTTGCCATAAGAGCAATAGGGTTGGGAAAATCATATAGGTGCTAGTGCTTGACGTGACCAGCCGATTGATCGGAGGGGGCCTCTCCGACCGCCCGTCTAGCCCAAGATAGGGCCAAAGTGGAGTATTGCATGTCATGAACTGCTCATCCACCTGGGTTCTATCCTTAAGCATCACGGGTCGCCACCCACGGCCAACAGGTGGCCCCATTGAGGGAGTCTTACCCCTCTGCAGAGGTGCAGTCAGTGTATTCTAACGCCCCAGCCGACAGGGCGGAAGTAATAATGGATCTGCAAGACTAACTTTTAAAAAATCCCCCTTCTACCCAGGAGACGCTGGGTAACCACTTCTAGTACATATATAAAGGACAGTTGTGTGTATATGTATATCCGGAGGAAACCTCGAAAATAAAACAATTAACGACAAAGTAAATATATATACACATTAAATATCACCAGGGCTTGGGTTTT
>CM042167.1:7587449-7637449 GCA_023376005.1 Doryteuthis pealeii
AAAAAGAGAGAGATGAGTTCAACAGGTTGAATTCAGAGTTTCCTTCTAGATTGTTACCTAGCCAAGGTTATGAGCCCAGTCTTCCTGCTATTTACCCATAGCTAGAGGGAGAAAGTTGGATTCAATAACCTTTCCCAAGGTATTAGCACTATGTGAACTGCAAACAGCTTCGTCCAGGAATAATGAAATATACAACACATTAAAATATACCAGGGCTTGGTTTTTGAGCAAAAATAATGAATATTTTATTTATATTTGGGAAGATATTTAAAATTAAAATTTGTATAGTAACAGAAGGTAATTGAAATATGATGTTGATTGATTGAATTAATCACCTCATTTATATTGTATTTTTTTTTTGAATTGTAAATTATTGAATTAACATTTCTTACCATATTGTTATATATTTACGTGGGGATTTTCTGGGGGAATCCAGTAAGAATCTAACTTGTGATAAGTAATAATGGTTTTTTGGTTTGTTTGGTTTTACGGCATATCAACCTCAGCGGGTCATTTAATGCAGATAAAGTTTTGAAATAAATCAATTCTTAATGGATAATACAATTTTTTTATAAATACATTTTTCTATTTAACCCATAGATGGGACCCTAACAGGTACTACCACTCCAGGTCAGAGTGGACCAGGGAGCAATGGTATGAAGGGGTGCTCTACATTCCCCAAACCTCCAAAACTGGAACCTCACCATCAGATAGAGTTTAACGTCATTCCCAAGACATGTAGACCCAAAGCCACCGCCTTCTAGCACCCATATGATAAAAAGGGGTTAGGGCTTGCCATAAGAGCAATAGGGTTGGGAAAATCATATAGGTGCTAGTGCTTGACGTGACCAGCCGATTGATCGAGGGGGCCTCTCCCCGCCCGTCTAGCCCAAGATAGGGCCAAAGTGGAGTATTGCATGTCATGAACTGCTCATCCACCTGGGTTCTATCCTTAAGCATCACGGGTCGCCACCCACGGCCAACAGGTGGCCCCATTGAGGAGTCTTACCCCTCTGCAGAGGTGCAGTCAGTGTATTCTAACGCCCGAGCCGACAGGGCGGAAGTAATAATGGATCTGCAAGACTAACTTTTAAAAAATCCCCCTTCTACCCAGGAGACGCTGGGTAACCACTTCTAGTACATATATAAAGGACAGTTGTGTGTATATGTATATCCGGAGGAAACCTCGAAAATAAAACAATTAACGACAAAGTAAATATATATACACATTAAATATCACCAGGGCTTGGTTTTTGAGCAAAAATAATAGAGACCTGATTTATATTCGTGAAGATAATTAAAAAATAAAATTTAAATGATAATAGCATGGATTTTTTTTCATTTAATATTTTAGATAGTAGACATTAACATTTCTTTTCAAAGTAGCTGGATCAATGCAAGGTCTATTTTTTTTTACATAGGGATTTAAATGGGGCATCCCACGAGGATTCAACTCACAATTCAGTAATAATGGGTCTGCGGGACTAACTTAAAAAAACTCCCCTCTACCCAGGCGACACTGGGTAGAGACCTGATTTATATTCGTGAAGATAATTAAAAAATAAAATTTAAATGATAATAGCATGGATTTTTTTTTTCATTTAATATTTTAGATAGTAGATTTTATTTTCAGAGTGGCTGGATCAATGCATGGTCTTTTTGTTCATGGAGATTTTAATGGGGCATCCAACAAGGATCCAACTCACAATTGAATAATAATGGATTCGCGGGACTAACTTAAAAAAAAAATCCCCCTTCTACCCTGGTGATGCCGGGTGGCCACTTCTAGTATACAATATATGGTGATAACTTGACTTACAATTGCCTCAACTTTCAAATTTTTTTGAGTTACAAATTCTCACTTGGTTTGTGTGGAGAGCAAAAATTTCAGATACACTTATGTTAATAAGTTCATTAAAAACATTTAAGTTTCCAAAGAAAAATGTTATTTATAAACATTAAAATATATTGCAGCACATAGTTCATTACATTCTATTTCATTATGTTTTTATACAATACACTGATATTTTCTTGTTTTAAAAAAACGAACCAAAAATATGATGTTTTTGGGGGATGGAACTGCATTTCAGTTTATTTCAATGGAAATTGAGTTACAAGTGGAACAAATTAAACTTGTAAGTCATGGTACAACTCTCTCTCTCTCTCTCTCTCTCTCTCTATATATATATATATATATATTATATATATATATATATTGTAGTTTTCTATTATTATTATTTTATTCTATATTTAAAAAAATTATAAATAGAATACATGTGTACATGAATAAACTCCTGGCCGAAACATGTGTTAGTAAAATAAAATCTATTTTATCCATTCATCATTTTCTTTCCTTTGTTTATTTTTCCTTTCAACACACACACACACACACACACACACACACACACACACACATATATATATATATATATATATATATATATATATATATACACAATGTGACTTTAAATATACAAGCCACACTATCTGCTTTTCTGGAATTTAAAATTTATTTTTCTATCAATTTCATGGTAATGAAGCTTGAATTATCCATATGCAATATTGATCAGAATAGAAATATTTATTATTTCTCTGAATGTTTGAGATGATATTAGTCCGAGAAGGTTCCCAAGTCCGACAAGAAATACCTGAAGAAGACCGAAACGTTGTACAGATAACAATAAAGATGAGGACCATAGTCCGAATAACACAGATAATACTAGAAATATTTATATTAGAAGGATTTATTATATTTACCCCCCCCCCAAAAAAAAAACGACTTCCTGGCGATGTAAAAATTAATTTCTTAAAGATATTGCTGGGGGGAGTTAAGAATTCAATGTTAGAGGGTTTGTATCATTAGTAAGTAAAATCATCAAATTTATTAAAGGTAATTAATAAAAATGAAATTAAACCAAATAAAAATAGATAAAACACAATAAAACAAAATTAAATTAAATAGAAAGATAAATAAAAAGACACAAAAAAAAAACAATCTCCCAAAAGGTCTGAGACTGGAAGAGCCCTCAGGGCATGAGCAGAAAAACTCTGAATTCTTTGCGCCAAAAAGGTTTCTCTGTCCTTTTTACCCCAAGACTTTGAAGTCGAAACACCTATTGACTTGCTTGGGAAAGTATTTCCCTCAAAGAAATAGTGTGAATCAACGAATAAAAGTCTTACCCTAAGTTATATTTTCATGAAAGCACATGGCATAATGGTTAGAGTCATAGGAAATGGACTCTGTTCGCATATTTGGATATAAGATGTGCTATAAATACCCACCTAGATTTATAGACTAGCCAAGGTCTCGTGATTGACTCTTGTAACCAATCACTAGCAATACTACTGGCCTAATATAATACTTAAACCCCCCACATTAGTCATAATTAAAACTGCACTCTGTGAGGACGGACAGACATAAGATTGCCGGATCTTTACCAATACTCTCAAAGGACTTATACGATTACCAGTAACTGAGAACACTTTAGTAACCAAAGGATTCATTATCAAGGATCCAATTCCACCAGATAAGTGCTTCTGCTATAAGGCCAAGGAATGGCCCTTAAAAATGTAACAGACTCATCGATCCAAGTTCAAATCCTAGACGAAACTGTTTGTATTTCACATAGTGCTAATGTTACATACTGGGGTTTTCACGTTACCCAATCAGCATATAATGTTATATACCTTTCTTACTTCTTACTCTGGTCATCTATTCTTCTGGCTGGCTTTGGTTGTATCTTCTATCTTCTATCTTGGTCTGGTCTCTTCTAAAGGTCTGGTCTTTCTTGTATGGGGATTTCGGGTCTGGTTTCTGTTAGGGATCACTCCTTATCAGAAGCCCTGTGTCATTGTTAGTTTTTAGTAATAAACACAAGACCTCGATTTACGTTGATGTTACTTTGTTCCAAATCCCCACCCAGACAATCTGCGCAGATGAGGCTTACATGTTGCTAGCTCGGCTTCTAAGTTCTAACTGACTAACTGAGTTGCTTACTTCTTAAAACGGAAGAGGGCCTTCTATGGGGTTCTGGTTCTCACGATTCATCCCCAGAACGCAAGGTGAGATCGAGGTCAAGCGCCGTCACTCACCCTCAAGGCCATCAGCTGTACTAATCGCCATTATGATTTCTACAATACCTTATAAAAGTATTAGGGATCTACTAACTATGTAACACTAATACCCTTGGGAAAGGTATGGATCTAATTACTCTCCTTCCAGCTATGGTCAAATAGTAGGGCAGACTGGGCTCTTTGACCTTGGTTAGGCAACCAGTCAAGGAGAAGGAAAACTCTAAATTAAAACCTGTTAAACTCTGCTTGAGGTGGTCACTACTAGAATAGGCTCAGTCTTAATTAGTGATCTAGTTCACTAATTTAATTTTAATTTTAATTTAATTTAATTTAATTTTAATTTGTTAATCATTTTATTTTTGTAGTTTCATACATACATACATATATACATACCAATTGGCCTTTATATATGTATAGATATATGACTTCATTTGAACATTGTTGAAAAAAAAGGGAAACAGAAAAAAAAAATGCTTCAACTTTTGATCCACTTTTCTTTTTTCTTTTTTTTTTTATAGCATCAGCAGCTGTAAGGACAAAAGAAGTAATTCTCTACCCCCTGGTCCCCACCCCCCTAGACAAATCTCAATGTGGTAATTATTTTCAGATTTCACTTGTTGTAATGTTTAGTTTGGTATGTACAGTCAATTAATATATCCAGACAAGAATGTGAATGATTCTATAAAAAGCCATGGAAATAGATGAGGTCATTATTATTATTATCATTATTATTATTATTATTATTATTATTATTATTATTAGCATCAGCATCATATATTATATAAAAACGAATAATAATGAACAATATGTAGGGGTGACTAGATTTTCAGATAACTCTGGAGATTTTTAAAAAATACATTATTATTATTATTATTATTATTATTATTATTATTATCATCATCATCATCATAAGCATCATCATTATCATATATTATATAAAAACAAAAAATAATGAACAATATGTAGGGGTGACAAGACTTTCAAACAACCCTGGAGATTTAGAAAAAATACATTATTATTATTATTATTATTATTATTATTATTATTATCATCGTCGTCATCATGAGCACCATCATTATCATATATTATATAAAAGAAAAATAATGAACAATATGTAGGGGTGACAAGACTTTCAGACAACCCTGGAGATGTTTAAAAAATACATTATTATTTTTATTATTATTTTGTTGTCGTTGTTGTTGTTATTAAATGTACTAATAGTAGATAATTGTGGCAATTGTATTATTATTTTACCCCTTGCGAGTTTTCCCTACCGTCTCTGGTAATTTTGACTGGAGTCTGTGTGACAGCAAGTCACCTCAGATTTCCAGGACTCTTCGAAGTATCCTTGTTGATTTTAACAGTGCTGTGGTCTGGATGGTCTGGATTTCTTCTTTTAATCACCAATTCAGCCAATCTCTTTTCCAGGTTGTTAGGCACTGTTCCAAGAGCTCCAACTACAAGTGGTATCACCGTCACCTTACCATCCATGGGTTATTTAATACCAAGATTTGATTAATTTGTAAATGTTTGTAACTAAAAAGATTTTTAATATCCCATTGCATTTTTTTTATTTCACATTTTATTTAATTATAATCATCTGTTTTCATATGATATCAATTATTTCTATCTAATACTATTAATTTATACACACCGCCCTGTTGGCTGGGGCATTACAATGCACCTATGCAGAGGGGTAAGACTCCCCCAATGGGGCTGCCTGTTGGCTGTGGGTGGTGACCCATGATGCTTAAGGATGGAGCCCAGGTGGATGAGCAGTTCATGACTTGCAATACTCCACTTTGGCCCTATCTTGGGCTAGACGGGCGGGTGGAGAGGCCCCCTCCGATCAATCGGCTGGTCATGTCAAGCCCTAGCACCTATATGATTGCCCCAACCCTATTGCCCTCATGGCAAGCCCCAACCCCTTTTTATCATATGGGTGCTAGAAGGCAGTGACTGAGGGTCTACATGTCCTGGGAATGACTTTAAACTCTATCTGATGGTGAGGTTCCAGTTTTGGAGGTTTGGGGAATGTGGAGCACCCCTTCATCACCATTGCTCCCTGGTCCACTCTGACTCGGAGTGGTAGTACCTGTTAGGGTCCCATCTATGGATTAAATAGAAAAACATGAGTTGATAAACAAAATTGTATTATCCATTAAGAATTGATTTATTTCAAAATTTTATCAGCATTAAATGACCCACTGAGGTTGATATGCCGTAAAACAAAACCAGACCAAACCAAACTAATTTATACACAATTAATTTCATGGGAAATGGACTCGTCGCCCCGAGTTCAAATCCTGGACGTGCTAATTGCATTTCACTTAGCGCTAATACCCTTGGGAAAGGTATGAATCCTACTCTCCCTCCAGCTATGGATAAATAGCAGGGCAGACTGGGCTTTTTAACCATGGCTAGGTAACCAGTCTAGGAGAAGGAAAACTCTGAATTCAAACCTGTTAAACTCCGCTTAAGAAATTGACCTTGTGTCATATCCTGCTCGTGCGGAGAGTTGGTAAATATGTATACACAATTAAATGGTTTAACGTAATTATTCCAATTTAATAATAAGTTATTTTCTGACCTCTCACCATTGCCAGATGAACATAAAATCCGATTATTGTGGGGAGTCATGCACAAATCAAACTTCATGCAGTGATCAGTGTAAAAATTGCATGTATCCCCTCAGCATTCCTCTTCTCAGATGGCTCTGCCCCGGGCAATAAATCCAGCCCAGACCCTTTTTCTTATTTAATAATAATAATCATTTGTTTTCACACAATTATATGATATCAAGTATTTCGATCTAATACTATTAATTATACACAATTATATGGTTTAAAGTAACTATTCCTATTTAATAATGATAATCATTTGTTTTCACACAGTTATATGATATCAAGTATTTCAGACCATATTACCTTTAGGCACCCCTTTTTGATCTCGATTAAGAAAGGACATGTTTTTCATTTACACCGTCAATATCCAGTTGTTTTGTTAGAGGTTAGGGTTAGGGGTTAGGGTTGGGGGTTAGTTTTATAATTTTTTTAAAAATCTAAAAATCGTCTGTTAAAACAATTGAATATTGACGGTGTAAATGAAAAACATGTCTTTTCTTAATCGAGATCAAAAAGGGTGCCTAAAAGTCATATGGTCCAGTATTTCTATTTAATACTATTAATTTATGCACAATTATATGGTTTAAAGTTATTCCTATTTAATAATAATACTTATTTGTTTGCATATAATTATATGTGTAATAATTTGCAAGCAAAATACCAACAACAATAATAATAAAAATAAACAACTTAAAAACAAAAATATATAAAGAATAAAAAATAATAAAAGAGATATATAGACAAAGAATTTGTATTAATCTATATATAATTATAGATAAGAAATTCATTTTTAATTTTTTTTAAATTCTGGGCAATCCTGGGAAGCTCTGCTTGTATAAGATAAATATAGAATATGTAAAAAAAATTTAGTTTTTGTAAAAACATAAATATACAAACATTCTGTAAATATATCTAGAGTATGTTTTTTTTTCTCTTTCCTTCAGAAAGATATTTTTGTAAAAAGGTTGATTATCCACATGCTAAAGACATTATGTCATTTACATTGCATAATGCCCATCAAATACAACAGGATTAATCTTATATGGTTTAGCATTTAATTCTCTCTCTCTCTCTCTCTCTCTCTCTCTCTCTCTCTCTCTCTCTCTCTCTCTCTCTTTCCTTTATAGATATAGTGAGAGGTGAACTCTCACTATATCATTCTATCTCTTGTTGCTCTCTCTCTCTCTCTCTCTCTCTCTCTCTCTCTCTCTCTCTCTCTCTCTCTCTCTCTCTTCCTTTTTCTATCTCACTTTATTATTCTATCTTTTGTTCTCTGCCCCCCCTTCTCTCTCTCTCTCATCATCATCCTCTCACTATATCATTCTATTTTTGTTGCTCTCTCTCTGTCTCTGTCTCTCTGTTTCTGTCTCTGTCTCTCTCTGTGTCTCTTTTTCTCTCTCACTTTATTATTCTATCTTTGTTCTCTCTCTCCCCTTTTCTCTCTCTCTCTCTCTCTCTCTCTCCATCTTCTCACTATATCATTCTATCTTTATTGCTCTCTCTCTCTTTTCTCTTCTCTCTCTCTCTTTTTTCATCTCACTATATCATTCTCTCTCTCTCTCCTCTCCCTCTCTCTCTCTTTCTCTCTATCTCCCCTTTTCTCTCTCACTTTATTATTCTAGCTTTGGTTCTCACTCTCCCCCCTTCTCCCTCTCTCTCTCTCTCTCTCTCTCCTCTATACCATTCTATCTTTTGTTGCTCTCACTCTCTGTCTCTGTGTGTCTCCTCTCACATTTAATCATTCTATCTTTTATTCCCTCTTTTGTTGCTTTGTACTTAGAGCATTCATAATTTTTTATTGTATATACTCAAGTATCATTCGATACTATCCTGAATTATAACTAATAATTTATATATACATTAGTTTGTTGAAAGGATAAGTAAATAAAGGAAAGAAATTGTTGAATGGATGAAGATGGTCTAATGAAATGCCAACACATGTTTTGGCCGAGAGTTTGTGCATGTACACATTGTATTCTATTTATTACTATTTTAATTATGAAAGGAAATAATAACAATAGAAAAATAGAAAATAATAGAAAAATAGAAAATCTTCAGGGCAAGATGTTTGATATTTTGAATATATCAAACATTTTGCTCTGAAGAAAGCCGTTTTCTTTGTATATTTTCTATTATTATTATTATTATTTTATTAAGGGCTGGTCTTTTTCTTCATTGTTCTATTAATACTTCTTTTCGTTCTGGGCTAGTCATTGCTTTTAATATTTAATTAACAAGCACACCAACCTGGTGTTACTTGATCAAGTTTTATTTCTTAGCCCATATTGATTCTGCTGTGGTGAGAAGGCCCCCGGAGCTGACAATATATCTACATTCCCTGAAAGCTGGGTTGCATCTACTAACTAAACTAACTTATTCTCCTGTGTCTGTATCGGAGGTCAGTTGTGGTCATTTAAAATGTCAATAATAATATTGTGGATTTTACTCTCTTCAGAAAAGTTTTTTAACACAAATAATATGAAAGTTCTATTTGAAAATGTTAACATAGGTGACATTCTGTCCTTTTTGAGAGAAAAGTATACCGAAAATGTAAACCTAATGAATACCATACAAACTTAATCCCTCAACACGATCCCCAATAAAGCTTGATAACATAATGTTAAAACCATTACAATAAATGTGCAATACTTTAAATTTGTGACCCGACAAATTCAAGATTCCATGTACTGACTTGAAGCCATAAATTAATATATCCCTTCATAAAAAATGACATCTATTCTATACATATATAAAGATCAGTTGTGTGTATGTATGTCTGGAGGAATCTACGAAAATAAAACCATTAACAACAAAATAAATATACATACACATTAAATATCAGTTGTTCTTGCTTTTTGTGAAAAAATAATGAACATTTGAGTTATATTCAAAGATATTTAGAAATTAAAATGGGCCATATGACCTTTAGTCACCCCTTTTTGATCTCGATTAAGAAAGGATATGTTTTTCATTTACACCGTCAATATCTGGTTGTTTTAACTGACGATTTTTAGATTTTTTTTTTAAATTATAAAACTAACCCCTAACCCTAACCCCTAACAAATAACCGGATATTGATGGTGTAAATGAAAAACATGTCCTTTCTTAATCAAGATCAAAAAGGGGTGCCTAAAGGTAATATGGTCCATTAAAATATATATAGAAATAGCATTGAAATTCTACTTAAAAATGTCCAGCATTTATAGATCTCAAAAGTAAACAAATCAACCCACCAGGGTCCCCTCTTTTATCCAGGTGACGCTGGGTAGCCACTTCTAGTCCACAATAAAGTATTCTTAATCAAACCCATTTTGTGAGACTGGAAACCAGCCTTTAGAAAGTTCAGAAAAGAACAAGCCACCATATCCTGATTATGCATTGGCCACACAATACCTATACACTCCTTTGTATTCAAACTAGAACAACAACCACAGTGTGAAACATATTGGATCATATGACCTTTAAACATCCCTTTTATGATCTTGTTTCATAAGGACATTTTTTTCATTTACACTGTCAACATCTGGTTGTTTATTAACAGATGATTTTTAGATTTTTAAAAAAATTATAAAACTAACCCCTAACCCTAACCCCTAACCCTAACTCCTAATAAACAACCGGATGTTGATGCTCTAAATGAAAAACACGTCCTTATGAAACGAGATCGTAAAAGGGGTGCCTAAAGGTCATATGGTCCAACATATCAAACACCCTGCTTTGTTAAACACATCCTCTTAGAATGTGGAGCTTTTACTCTCATCAGAATTTTTTTTTATGGAAATAATATGAAAGATCTATTTGAAAATGTCAACATAGTTGACATTCTGTCCTTTTTGAGAAAAATAAAATTATATAAAAAAATATAAATGTAAACCTGATCGATACAAAAGTAAACCTCTCAACATGATTCCCAATGGTGAAACTGTTAACTATAAAAGTATAAATATAGATGTACAACATATATTATTCCCTAACCTTTAGGTATACCCCCCCCCCCGATGGGTTGATATTTTATTAAAATCCATCAACCAACCATCTTCATTTCAGAAGGTACTGCCCATAGAGAAGGGCCCCTTAAGCTGAGCTTGATAACTGTTTTGGAAGCCCAATACTGGTTGGTTTGATTTTATGGCATGTCAACCCTTGTTGGGTAATTTTGTACTGAAGACATTTTTGTTTTATTCATTCTTGTTGAGTATTCAAAATGTTTTTAAAACTCATTAGTTTTAAACACATTTTTAAAACACATCTTTGATCTATTCAACCCATAGATAGGACCCTAACAGATACTACCATTCTGATTCAGTGTGGACCTGGGAGTAATGGCAATGAAGGGGTACTTTTGTTATATACTGGGGTTTTCATGTTACCCAATCAGCATATAACGTTATATACCTTTCTTTACTTCTCTACTCTGGTCGTCTATTCTTCTGGCCGGCTTTGCTATTCTGATCGTCTATCTTCTATCTTGGTCTGGTATATCTTCTAAAGTCTAGTCTGGTCTTCTATTTGGGGACTTCAGGTCTGGTTTCTGTTAGGATCACTCCTTATCAGAAGCCCTGTGTCATTGTTAGTTTTTGGTAATAAACACAAGACTTTTATTTATGTTGATGTTACTTTATTTATAAATCCCCAACCAGACATTCTGCGCAGTCAGACTTACATGTTGCTAGCTCGGTTTCTAACTTCTAACTGACTATATCCTTAAACCGGAAGAGGGCCTTCTATTGCCTTCCGGTTCTCACGATCCATCCCCGGAAAGCAAGGTCAGAGTGAGGTCAAATGCTGTCACTCACTCTCAAGGCCATCAGCTGTACTAATCGCCATAATGATTTCTACAATACCTTATAAAAGCATTAGGGATCCAATAATTATGTAACACTTTAATGTCATACCCACGACTTGAAGACCTTCAGCGACCACATTCAAGCACATATGATAAAAATACTTTGCCATAAAAGCAATATAGTTGGGACAATCATATAGAGAATTCCAAGGGTTAACCTCAAATTACCTGGTTATTTAGGCTAGACGGGTAGTTGGAGAGGCCCCCTCTGATCAATCAGTTGGTCATGTCAAGCCCTAGCACCTGCTCCAACCCTATGGCCCTTATGGCATGCCCCAACCCTTTTTATCATATGGCTGCTAGAAGGCGGTGGCTGAGTGTCTTCATGAACTGGGAATGATGTTAAACTCTATCTGATGGTGAGGTTCCAGTTCTGGAGGTCTGGGGAATGTGGAGCACCACTTTATCACCATTGCTTCCAGGTACATTCTGATCCGGAGTGGTAGTACCTGTTAGGGTCCAATTTATGGGTTAAATAGAAAAATTTTTATTAAAAAAATTTGAGTCTCTATCAAAAATGAATTTATTTCCAAACTTTGTCATTATTAAATAACCTACTGTGGTTGATATGCCATAAAACAAAACAAACCAAACCAAACCAAATTTCCTGGTTTTTGAAATTGATGAGAGTCGATACCAGTTCTGATTGACTGGAACTTGTTAATTAAATGAAATCATTACCAGATGAGCAATCACCTTTTTTTAATGAAAGTAGTATTAGTAGTAGTAGTAGTAGTAGTAGTAGTAGTAGTATTCACATTGAAAAATAACATGTTGTAATCCAATCTCTGGTTTTGTAATCAAAGGTCTAATAAAAACTGGAATTCAGACATTGGCATGTGTTTATAGCTTTGCTCATAGCAAGAACAATGGCAATTCATTTGCTTCACTAATTTCAAGCAAGAAAACTGGGGATGAAAGGACTGATTCTTTAGAAGAGTTCTATTTTCTAATATAAAAAGCAGCCACTATATACATATATAATATATATATATATATATATTATATATTATATATATATATATACACACACACACACACACATATATACACACACACACACACACACACATATATATACACACACACACACACACACAATATATATATATATATACACACACACACACACACACACACATATATATATACACATACACACACATGTATATATGTATATGATGAAGGACAGCAAATGAGAAAAGTATATTTTTATTATTTTCCTTTTTTTTTAAATTCCCCATATATATATATATATATATATATAGTGATCCACAGACATGTGTTTCGATTTATCGAGTCTCTTCAGTGTGGCTAGACATTTTGTGAGCTACCTACAGACGAGATAGAACTCTGATCGATTCAGCAGCAGTCAGACAGTTTTCCGCTCAGTTATAGTCACCCACAGAATACAAACATCTATATGTATGTAAAGGCCGCCACAGAGTGCTCCATCCCTTTTATAGGAGAGCGTTGCATTTACGCTTTAGTTGGTAGTAATATCTCATCCACAGAAAGTGATGTTAATGTACACAAAGGCATGGTCTGCTATAAACAGAGTATCAGTCATGTGGAAATCCAATCTCATTGACAAGTTAAACCAACAATTCTTCCAAGCCATAGTCGAATCAGTACTAATGTATGGCTGCACCACTTGGACCCTAACAAAATGCCTATAGAATAATCTAGATGGAAGCTGCACAAGAATGCTGTGTGTGATCCTAAACAAATCATGGAAAAACGCCCCACAAGGAATCAGGTGTATAGCCACTTGCACCCTATCACCCAAATGAACAAGACATGCTGCACACTGCTGGAGAAGCAGGGACAAACTCATAAGTGATGTTCTCTTCTGGAAGCCAGCACATGGGAACGCCAGTGCGAGCCATTCAGCAAAGACATACATTGACCAGCTCTGCACGGATATTGGATGCTGTGCAGAGGACCAGCAGGGAGCAACAAATGAAAGGAACAGTTGGCAAGAGATTATCATGGATATCCGTGCTGCTAGCATGACATGATATATATATATATATAATATATATTATATATATATATATTTCGTAAGCATAAAGGAGAGCAGATAAAATACATGCAACATATACCTTGACTTTTGTTGCAACTGAAAGACCACGGCAAATCCACAACCTTCTGTTTAATTTTCCAAAGGCATCACTTGCCTTGCTGATCCGAAAGCAGATCTCATCATCAAGGGTACCAGTCATGTTTAGCGTGCTACCCAGGTACACAAACTTATTTACAACTGCTAACTTCTGTCCATAGACAGAGATAGCCGGTTCATAGTATGATTCACCTGGTGCCAGTTGATAAGTTAGGACAGTCTTTTTCAGACTAATTGTAAGTCCCAATGAACTGCAAGCAGCTTCAAAGGCATCCATGAGGCGTTGCATATCAGTTGCATATATATATATATATATATATATATATACATCTGCACATTCTTGACTAATCTTGGACTTATATATATATATATATATATATATATATATATACATACATATGTAGAAAATAGAAAAAACAAAGTATTTCCAAAAAGATAAATTTATTCTAGATAGTGAAGTCGACGTTAAAACGTTTCGATTTTTATCAAACCTTTATCAGGACATTATAATGGAAAAAGTTATGTTTGAACAGTGATTTAATTCCATATTTTCCTCCCTGTATATATATATATATATATATATATATATATATATACAAAGTATGTAAAAAAAGTGTAGAGATTTTTTGTACTTTTTGATACACTTTGTATTCTGAAAAAAACGTTCCATTCATTAATTTTTTTTAGAATACAAGGTGTATCAAAAAAGTACCAAGTTTAAAGCTGTATTTACCAAGATAGTAATAATGAATGAATGGAACATTAATTTTTTCAGAATACAAGGTGTGTCAAAAAGTACAAGAAATCTTGATACTTTTTGACACACCTTATATATATATATATATATATATTTGGGAGAATAATTGAAGTCGAACCTAATTTTTGAAAGTTAATTAATTAATAATTAATTAATTAGGTGGGATTACCTATTTAAATGTAAGGCTAAACAAATCGAGAAAAATCAATGTACATTTCGGCCTATTAGGCCTCATCAGCAGAGCTATAGATACGAAGTCAACTCCGTGTGTGATTCGAAACCTGTCTGTCAAGCTGACAGGCAAGCATCTTACCTCCACACCAAACGGACTAGATTTCTTTGTTTTGTTTAGGAGTAGGTATTTATATTCCTCTTATGTGACCTCTACACGAACTTACGAGAAGTAATATATATATATATATATATATATATATATATATATGATAATAATATATAAGATAAACAAAAGTAAACACCAGAATAAAATGCCTTCCCTAAAATCCCACTCAAAGAAAACAAGCCTTCCCTTCCTGCTCCCCAAACTAAATTATCCCTTCCCCATGAATCAGCTGTTTGACCCTTGATGCACTACACAAAAAAAACTAGCCTTCCCATGTCAGAAGGGTTGGCTAAATACATACATAAAAACCCAAGAAGTTTAATAATATACAAAACAACCTCTAAATCATTGGATTCCCATTGTAACAGCGGTCCATGATGATATTGTTGCATAATCCATGGTAGCATAGATTATTGACAACACTGTGTAGCGAAAATGGAAAGTTACAGACCATTGGGGACCTTTTGACCCGAGAGGCGGGAAAGCTGCAAACCACGTGAAGTCACATGAGGGCTAGCTAGCTCATCAGTTCCAAGCATGATATTGGCGAATGGTCTCTTGCTTAACTGGAACTCATCACTTGCATGTGCGCTGTGTTAGTTAGTTAAGATTAGGAATAAAAGTTTAAACAGTAACTTGGCATTGTTGGTCATTAATGTCTTAGCTAGAAAATGAAAACAAGATTAGCCAAGAAGATAGAATTCAACATGGCGACTAGACGATCACACGAATGGCCAGAGAAGAAGAAAGAAGTACGTAATGCAAATATGCATCTCCTCTCTCTGATACTCTGTCTATCTATCTCCCCTTTCTAGTAAAAGAACATTTGTGTATATACCCGCAACATGAGCATGTGGATGTGGGTATGTAACAATATCTAGAGTGGAAGCAATATCTTAATTAGCATTTCATTGTTATCTCCATTATATAAAGAATTTAGAGTATCATAAAAATAAAGGTTTCAGCCAATGTGATCTCTGGCCTTTTTTTAGGTGTTTTTTGTCAAGCTTGGGAACCTTCTTGTTGAACTTGGAAACTTTGATGTCCTAATCAGGAGCCTTCACAAAACTTCGAACTGAACCCATTTGGGGTAGATTTTTCTCATTCTATTAACCATGATTGGGTAATAAACAAACAAACTTGATATAGATTTACACAAATCTATATCAAATTTGTTTGTTTATTGATTTTAATGGCATATCAACCTGTCTGGGGTTATGTCATGCCTAACAGTTAGGAAGTTTTAGAAATGTGTTAGCATTATTTGGGATTATGTTGTATGGTATTGGTTTGTTTTTATGACATTCATCAGTCTTTTGATTGTTTTTGTTTGTTTGTTTGTTTGTTTGTTTTAACGGCATATCAACCCATCTGGGGTTATGTCATGCCTAACGGTTAGGAAGTTATACATATCATGTATTTATATTTATACTTTTTAGTAATTGGTTTTAAAAATGTGTAGGCATTATTGGGATTTATGTTGTATGGTATTGATTAGTTTCATGTCTATATTCTATGGTATAATTTTATTTCCCTCAAAAAAGAGAGAATATCCTCCTAGTTGACATTTTCAAACAGATTTTTCAAATTGTTTGCTTTAAAATAACAGTTTCTGATGTGAGCAAGAAATCTACATTCCATGAATAAGTGTTTAACAGTCAAAGGTGTTTGACATGTTCCACATTGTGGTTGTTGTTCTTGTTTGAGTATATTGGAGTGCGTTAGTTTTGTATGACCAATGCGTAATTGGGACCCAATGACTTGTTTCTTTCTAGACTTCCTTAAAGTTGGTTTCCAGCCTCCCAAAGTGGGTTTGATTAGTGGGTTTGAACGCTATATCAAGTATTCTATTGAGGCGTGTGGTGTAATGGTTACCTTCATAGAAAATGGACATGGTGAGACAAGTTTAAATCCTGGATTAGGCTGTTTGCATTTCACATAGCTCTAATACCCTTGGGAAAGATACACGTCCAACTATTCTTCCAACCAGTCTAGGAGAAGGATAACTCTGAATTCAAACCCGTCAAACCTTGTGTCACATCCTACTCGTGTGGAGGGGTTGGTAAACATTTATATTAAGTATTCTATGTAAATTCAGATAAATAAAAAGATAAAAATTCAGTTTAGCTAACCTGAATTTTACACAAAGAATTATTCTTACACAGTAATGCATGTTTATGTAGGTTATTTCCTATAAGTCTAACATAAACAAAGGGGAACTACTCTTGCCTGATAAATTATTTAGTTATTTTCTCATTAAACTAAGCATAAACCCTAACTTTAACCCCTAACCCTAACCCTAACCCGTCTTCTTTTTTCCTAGTAGTTCAATAAATTAATAAATAATTTATCAGTCAAGAGTGGTTCCCCTCTGATCATGTTAGACTTATAGGAAATAACCGAATAACCTTTATTACATTTTGCAGTTTGTACGACTAAGTGACATAATTCTTTCCAACTTGCAGCAAATCAACATCTTTTTTTTTTTTTTTCAATGATAAAACTAATTTTATAATTATCAATAAATAATTTATCAGTCAAGAGTGGTTTCTCTTTGTTTATGTTAGACTTATAGGAAATAACCTTTATGTATTTAGTCCAAGAAATTTGAGGTTAAGACTAAATTATTAGCATGATAATAATAATAATAATAATAATAATAATAATAATAATAATAATAATAATAAAAACTGATATTGTTTGCTAATTGCTCGACTTAAATCATTAAATCTTTTTCTGTTCTTCAATTGCAATTAATTTCCTGTTTTCTGCATTTGAGCTGTCTAATTTACCTCATTAAAATTGTGCATTTCTTTACATCTTTCCCAAGTTGAGTTATTTTGAATTTTTCTCAGTAAGTCTGGCTTTTCGGCCAAACCTTGACAAGCATTTCTTTTATTTAATTCAAACAACCATTAAAGCCACAAACCAGACACAGTGACGTTCTTCTTTTTGTTCTTTTTTTATTTTATAAATCTGACTTCATATTTTGGCAAATAGACTACTGTCAAACCCAGGAGACTCTGGCAGGAGGGTGGGGTAACTTATTGCTACATTCAGTTTATTCTAAACCAGTGGTTCTCAACTGGGGTTCATATGGACCCCGGAGACCATATAACATTTTTTGGGACCCAGGCAAATAAAATATATTTAACTATAAAAATACAATGGGATTTTTAAACAACAAGTGGCTATGGGGGTCCACCAGAGTAAAATAGGATTAAAAGGGGGTCAATAGGTAAAAAAAGGTTGAGAACCATTGATTTATATCAGTGGTTCTCAACCAGGGTCCATGTGGACCTGGGGACCATATAACATTTTTGGGACCCAGGCAAGTAAAATGTATTAACTATAAAAATACAATGGGATTTTTAAACAAGTGGCTATGGGGGGGGGGGGTTCCACCAGAGTAAAATAGGATTAAAAGGGGTCAATAGGTAAAAAAAGGTTGAGAACCATTGATTTATATCAGTGGTTCTCAACCAGGGTCCATGTGGACCCTGGGGACCATATAACATTTGTTGGGACCCAGGCAAGTAAAATGTATTTAACTATAAAAATACAATGGGATTTTAAACAACGAATGGCTATGGGGGTCCACCAGAGTAAAATAGGATTAAAAGGGGGTCAATAGGTAAAAAAAGGTTGAAAACCATTGTTCTAAACCAAATTTCTAATACCCTTGTGAAAATTATGAATCCAACAATTCTCCCTTCAGCTGTAGGTAAATTGTAGGCCAGATTGGGCTCCTTAACCTTGGTTAGGCAACCAGTCTAAGAGAAGGAAAACACTGAATTCAAGCCTCTCAAACTTTGCGCAAGAAATTGACCTTGTGTCACATCCTACTTGTCTTGAAGGGGTGGTAAATATATGCATATATAAATATAGATGAGAGATTTATTTTTAACTTTATAAATCCCAGGCAACACTAGGTAGCTCTGCTAGTAAATAATAATATTTCCGCCGATTACTGAAACTTTTGTAATGTTTTTCATTTTTTAAGCAAGGGGATTTTGTTGTACTTTGCCTTTTATGGAGTTTTGTCAATTTTTTAGGGGGTGGGGGCCGGTACAACGTACGCATGGTCAAAGTAGTAAGGGTTTAAGGATTCATTTGTTTTCGAACTGGCACCAGCAGTTTTAATGCAGTTATCAGTGAGAACAAAAGTCTTTTAATAATGAACTACAGTTAAACATTTTTCTCTTTCTCCATAAAGGGAAGTATTTTTTCCTGGACTTATTCTATAAGGAAATGAACAAAGAACATTATTCTCATGAGGAACATTAAACAAACATAGTAGTAGTAGTAGTTGTTGTTGTTGTTGTTCTCTTCTTCTTCTTCTTCTTCTTCTAGTCCATTCTACTTTATATCAGTCTCTTCTTCTTCCTCTTCTTCTTCTTCTTCTTCTTCTTCATCTTTCTTTCTAGTCCATTCTTCATCTTATTCACATTAGTCTCTTCTTCTTCTTCTTCTTCTTCTTCTTCTTCTTCTTCTTCTTCTTCTAGTGCATTCTTCTTTATATTAGTTTTCTTCTTCTTCTTCTTCTTCTTCTTCTTCTTCTTCTTCTTCTTCTTCTAGTCCATTCTTCATCTTCTTCACATTAGTTTCTTCTTCTTCTTCTTCTTCTTCTTCTTCTTCTAGTCCATTCTTCATCTTCTTCACATTAGTTTCTTCTTCTTCTTCTTCTTCTTCTTCTAGTCCATTCTTCATCTTCTTCACATTAGTTTCTCTTCTTCTTCTTCTTCTTCTCTTCTTCTTCTTCTTCTTCTTCTTCTTCTTCTAGTCCATTCTCTTCTTCTTCTCTTCTTCTATTTTCTTCCATTTTTATTACTTTTTCTACCCTCTTTATTTTCTTCTCCCTTTTCATTACCCGTATCTTCCACCTGACCCCTTACATTCTTTACTTCTCGTTCTTTTCTTCTTCTTATGATCTTACATTTTTTCTAACTCCTTTTTTTTTTTTTCTTCTTCTAATTTTCTTTCCTCCTCCTCCTTTTCATTTCTCATATTTTTGTCTCTATTACTTTCTTTTTTGTAATCATTTTCTTCTCATTCTGATCTTTTTCTTCATTTCCCCCCTCCTCCTCCAGAGAGTCCCCATGACATACTCAATACTCCCCAGACCTCTAAAACTGGAGCCTCACCATCAGATACAGTTTAGCGTCATACCAAGGACAATGAAGAGAGTAACAGTCATCATATTCAAAGCCCGCCAACAGGGCATAGCGTTCTTTCAATGAATAGACTCATATAATTTTATATATATAATATGCTAATAAAAATATGTCTCAATATATATATATATATATATATATATATATATGAAAGTAAACAAACAGTATGTTCGAGATGTCGATAGCCGACAATTTTTGGGAGAATATGTGCTTAATTGAAGTCATACCTAATCTATATATATATATATATATATATATATATATATATATATATATATTGTGCTTAATTGAAGTCATACCTAATTTGAAAATTAATTAGTTGATAATTAATGAATTAGGCGAGCATATCTGTTCAAATGTAAGGTGTAAACAAATCGAGAAAAAGTCAATCTCTGTATGCATGCCGAAATGTACATATAGAGATTGACTTTTTCTCGATTTGTTTACGCCTTACATTTGAACAGATATACTCACCTAATTCATTAATTATCAACTAATTAATTTTCAAATTAGGTATGACTTCAATTAAGCACAATATGTATATATATATATATATATATAGTCATCCACAGACACGTGTTTCGACATCAAGTCTCTTCAGTGTGGCTAGACATTTGTAAGCTACCTACAGTCGTGATTGAAATCCGATCGGTTCAGTGTCAGTCAGACACCTTACCCGCCAGGCTATCATCACCTATGCGAAGGGGATTTTAACTGTTTTAATACACATCGCTTTGTCTGTAAAGGCCGCCATAGAGTGCTCCATCCCTTATATAGGAGAGTGTTGCGTTTACGCTTTAGTTGGCGTCCGTCAGTGAAATCCACCCCAGAGTGCTCAACCCTAGAGAAGCATATATATAGTCATCCACAGACATGTGTTTCGACTTAAGTCTCTTCAGTGTGGCTAGACATTTGTAAGCTACCTACATATATATGCTCCCCATTCCCTTGGGAGTTGAGCACATTGGAGGGTATTTTGCTGATGACCACCAACTAAGCTTAAAATATGCAACACTCTTCTATAAAATGGGTGGAGCACTCTATGGTGGCCTTTAAATATACACAGAAGTGTGTATTTATCAGTTAAAATCCCCCTTCCAGTTTATAGGTGATGGTGGCCGAGTGGTTCAGCAACCTGACTGATGATGAATTGATCAGATTTCCATCCCGGTTGGGTGTAGTTTGCAAATGTCGAGCCACACTGAAAAAAACCAGCCTGCGCTTAAGGTGTTTTTCTCCCAATTTTTTCTCGACCAGTAAATGTAAATATCTTAACCCTGCCCCTCTTTAAAATATTTTTTTAGCAAAATAATAAAATATTTTTAGCAGTTTGAAGGCATTTTTACCAACAAATTACTTTTTTAGTAGTTTGAAGGCATTAAAAGTCAGCCATCACCCAGGTTTTTTTTATTGACAAGTAAATGTAAATGTAACCGCCCCCCTTAAAATATCTTTTTTTTTTTTTGTATTTTCATTTTATTTTAATTCAAAAGAACTGTCATGAATTTTTAAATAAATATGATCAAGTTCCGAGCATAAAAACATTACTAAACCAAACAACTGTCACATATTTTTAAAATAAATATGACCGAGTTTCAAAAATTAAAAACCCTAACCCTAACCTTAATCTTAAACCCTAACCCTAAAAACCACAAAAAAATATTAAAAATAAAAACACCTTCAAACAGCTAGGGACTTCAATTGTAGAGTGAGCTGTTTTTTCAGCAGACACTGCCTAGTGGATTTTAGGATAGGTCGCTATTAAAGTTTGACTTTTTATATCCCAGTTTATAAAAAGGGTAACTGTGAGTTCTTTTAAGCGATAATAAAAACAAGTCAACACACTCTGGTAACAGGATAAGAACTGAATTTTTATTTCAAAGATTGGCGCCCGTCAGTCTATGTATGAGTGCGCATGTCCGGAAATGAATCCTTTATTTACCAGGTTACAACAGTCGCATTTGTGCGAAAATACCCCAAAAATGAAATATAATCAGATTCTTTAGTCAAAACATACTCTTTACTCTTAACATCCTATACCATCTCATTTCACGCAGCCAGAAGTCACGTTTCCTAATCTACCCCCAAACGATAACCTTTGTTTAAATGTAATATTAAACATATTTAAAAGTCTTTGATTTAAGGGAAATATCTCGGGTAACTTTAAATGAAAAGCCCATTTTTAGCTATTTTTTGATAAATCCTTATAAGAATGGGGCTCTGGACTTGGAAAATTCTCAACAGGATGTTAAGAGTTAAATGATAAAGAATTGGTATCTAAGTGTTGTCATGGAAGTAAACATTTACTTACTATATCAACTGAAGCCTGACAGGATCATGGCAACATGACTCTATATTTGTATCTCCAAAAGAGGAGAGTGCTATAAACAACAAACATAACCGAGAGATGATGAAATCTCATCTCACTACAGAGAAATGAGAAGTTTTGTTGCTATGGTGATATAGGAACATGTTTTGTGTTGCCATAACAACAGACTTACTGAAAGTATTAGTTCACTGAAGCAATGATGAGCCTGTTCACTACTTAGATGGGTAACCACTAAGTTATACCAATTAATGTAAGCAACCTAGTAAATGAAAAAAGCAGAATTTCTCCTTACTCTGTAATGAGATAAGATTGTTAATGTATTGCAAACAATATTTTTTTTTTTTTCTCTGAATTTTTGAGATGAGGCTTGATAATTAGTATTATTGGACACATAGCATAGTGGATAAAGGAGTTGTTGCATACTGACGTTTTCACAGTACCAAATCGATATAATGTTGTATACCCTTTTCTTACTTCTTACTCTAGTCATCTTCTCCTCTGGCCGGCTTTGCTATTCTGATTGTCTATCATCTTGGTCTGGTCTCTTCTAAAGTCTGGACCTTCTTGCTATGTTCCTGCTGGCTGGTCGTCCTGGATTCATTTCTTAGTCTTGTTACCAAGACATTCATCAACCACAAGAACATTTTACTTATATAAACTTTTATTTCCTTAACTATACATTTCACGTAACTAAATATCTGACTAACATAGCGCGCGCGAGTTCCAGCCTTAGGCAGAGCACAAAATGGCCGACTGCTCTGCCTAACGTCCAACTGCAAACTGGGGACTCTGAAAAAGGTCCCACGTGACTTCACATATTTGGCGGGCTTCTGTAATTTTCCATAGAAGGACCCGGCCATGGTATGAAAGGGTTCATCCCCTCAGAATTACAGGGGATTGACAATAATCTTATGCAACCACATAGATTATGTAACAGAGTTAGGTTAAGACAGTTCTAAGTGACAGTTATCTCTAGACTGCAGGTTCAATCCTGGTCAAGGGCAGCAGCAACATAGAATAATAATTAACAACAGCTTAACGCCTGTACCTCAGCTATGGTTAGTGGAATGAGAACAGGATACCCCTGCGGACTGAATAAAGGGTTAGGTTCAAAGTTCCATGATGGCCCCCGATTACAACAAGAAGGTTCCTGATTATGACAAGAAGGTTTCAGAGTTCGAAAAAGGTTCCCAAGTCTGACAAGAAATACTTGAAGAAGGTCGAAGGGCACATCGGCCAAAACATTGCACAGATAACAATGAAGATGAGGTCAATAGTCTGAATAACACAAATAATAGTATTTATATTTTTTTGCTTCAAATTGAAAGAATTTTGACAAAAGATTAGAACTAATAAAGGCCCATTCCAATCAATTGGCTGACCATATCAAGCCCTAGCACCTATATGATTGTCACAACACTACTGCCCTTATGGCAACCCCCAACCATTTTTATCATATATATATTTACCAACACCTCCGCACAAGCAGGATGTGACACAAGGTCAATTTCTTAAGCAAAGTTCAACCAGTTTGAATTCAGAGTTTTCCTTCTCCTAGACCGGTCTTCATGCCCTGGGAATGACATTAAACTCTATCTGATGGTGAGGTTCCAGTTCTGGAGGTCTTATTTTGGGGGGATGTTGAGTGTTTGTATCACATGATGTGATTCTGAAGCATGCCTATTTCTTTCGTCTGTCTGCCGCTCTCAACCTAGAGTTCATTTTAACTCTTAACATCCTGTTGAGAATTTTCTAAGTCCAGAGCCCAATTCCTATAAGGAATTATCAATAAATGGCTAAAAATGGCCTTTTCATTTAAACTTACCTAATATTTCTCATAAATCAAAGACTTCTAAATATGTTTAATATTACATTTACACAAAGGCTATCATTTGGGGCGGATTAAGAAAATAAATATGACTTCTGGCTGGGTGAAATGAGGTGGTATAGGATGTTAAGAGTTAAGGGGAGGGCTTATATTAAATTAATCCTGAAAAATCATGCTAGGTTTTATTTTGCAGGTAGGTCTTATTTTCTGAGAACATGGTATGAAAACCAGAAAAATTTTATTTTAATATTTGTTGGATTTTTTAGTCATCATTTTTAAATAATTAGCTTAAATTTTGAAGTTTTATAAATATGTAGGGTTTTATATTTTTTAAGTGGAATACAGCTGGTTTTGAATTCAGAGCTTTCTTCTTAACTGGTTGCTGTGTCAAGGCTAAAGAACACAGACTACCTTACTTTTGGACCAAGTTACGTTTAAGCACCCTAGGGGCAACCTGGATTCAGAAGAACATGTTTTGCTTTGCACCGTCAATATCCAGTTGTTTGTTACCAGATGATTTTTAGATGCATTTTTTTTTAATTATAAAACCAACGGCTAACCCTAGCCCTAACCCTAACCCTAACCCTAACCAACAACCAGATGTTGACGGTGCAAAACGATGTCCTTCTGAATCCAGGTCGCCCTGACTTGGTCCCTACTATTTACCCATAGCCCATAGCTGGGGATGGGGGGGGGGAATATATCGGTTCATGCTTTTTTTCAAGGGTGTTAGCACAAAGTGAAACACTGACAATCTTGTCTAGGATTTTAACTAAGAAAACTGTGGAACATGAAGGTGAAGGTTGTACTAATTGTAATTGGTGCCCTTGGAATGGTCACCAAAGAGCTTGAAAAGAATTTAGGTGAATTGGAAATCAGAGGAAGAATCAAGATCATCCAAATTACAGCATTGTTAAGATCGGCTAGAATCCTGTAGACCTGAAGGAACTTGCTGTCACTCAGCCTCCAGTGAACCACCAGCTATGCAGGTGTGAAAAACTCAATAATAATAATAATAATAATAATAATAATAAAGAGAACGTGTAAACTGGTGGACTTTGCGCTCCCAGCAGATCACAGGGTGAAGCTGAAGGAAAATGAAAAGATGGATAAATACTTGGACCTTGCCAGAGAATTGAAAAAGCTGTGGAAAATGAAAATGAAAGAGATACCAATTTTAGTTGGTGCACTTGGAACGGTCCCAATAAACTTGGAAAAAAGACTGGAGGATCTGGAAATCAGAGGAAGAATTGAGACCATCCTGACTACTGCACTGCTGCAATCGGCTAGAATACTCAGAAGAGTCCTGGAGACCTGAGGAGACTTGTTGTCACTCAGACTCCAGTGAAATACCATCAGCTAACGCTGATGTGAAAACTCATAAGGATTAGATAAGATTGTTGATTATTGGCAATAGCAATGCAGAAATAGAGATTCCCCTGCTTGAAATTATGCCTAGGTATACAAGATTTTAACTCAGGTTGACAAGTCCATTTCCTACAACTCTAACCATTACATCATATGCCCTTATACCCTGCCCATTCTAGAAAACTCACTGGAATAAGTATATCGAATGCCAAAGAAACTATTTTGTAGAAAATTTATGCTTCATTCATTGTTCATTTCTGTCTTGGTAAATACAGCTTCAGTTTCAATACTTTCTGAACACACCTTGTGAAGTTAAGAGGAGAACTTAGCGTAGCGGTTATCATTGTAGGAAATATAATCTGGGACCCACATTCAAATTCTGGACAAGGCTGTTAGTATTTCACTTTGTACTAATGCTCATGGGAAACCTATCTTTTCTTCCTCCGGCTATGGGTAAATAAGTAAAAGTAAAAGTAAAGTAGTTGGGGCGGCTTAAAGTTGATATCAGCCAATCAGCGAGGGAGTCTATCCCCTTTTCACAAGCGCTAGACCAAGGAGATTATTTTAGCGTCTGAGGTAGAGCGCCACACCTACCATCAGCTCCTCACTTTACCACACAGATCCCTGTGCTACTCATACGCTGAGTTGGCGAGGGCCGGTATCGAACTAGGAACCTTGTGGTTTCTAGCCGAATGCTCTACCGACTGAGCTAACCCGGCCAATTATGGGTAAATAGTAGGGTAGATTAGATTAGCATTGATAAGGCAACCAGTCCAGGAGAAGGAAAACTCTGAATTCAAACCTGCTGTTTTCCACTTTAAAAATTGTCCTTGTGTCACATCCTGCTCAAGGCAGAGGGATTTAGTAAATGCACACCTTGTGAAAGTAGCAGTGAATATATGGATAAATTTCATTTTATTTACCAAGATAAAGCACAAAAACTCTTATAGAATTGGGGAGTCGCCATGGCACAGTGGCACTGCAACATCGTAATTAGTGAGTTAGAACTCCAGTGGTGCTATTACATACACAGTTATTTTCTCTAACTCCAACCTAAAAAAAGAGGAACCACTCTGAATGAACTTATCTGTTAATTAATCTACCCATTATTTTCCCATTAAACTAACCTTAACCTTAACCCTAAACCCTAACCCTAACCCTGTCTTCTTTTTTCCTAGTAGATCAATAAATAAACAATAATTTATCAGTCAATCAGAGTGGTTCCCTTTTTTAGGTTGGAATTATAGGAAATAACCACATTTACTTTTGGACTAATACTCTTGGGAAAGGTAAAACTCCCTCATCCCTCCAGCTATGGATTAGATAGTTACACTACTGTTCTTCTACAAGGATGACTTTGGCATTAATCCATGAAAATTAATGTCATTAAACAAACCAACTTATAGAGTAATATGGAGGCGCATGGTCTAATGGTTAGAGCCATAGGAAATGGACTCGTCAGCCCAAGTTCAATTCCTAGACAAAGCTGTTGGCATTTCACATAGCGCTAATACCCTTGGGAAAGGTATGAATCCAATTCTCCCTCCAGCTAAATTGACCTTGTGTCACATCCTGCTCGTGCAGAGGGGTTGGTAAATATATAGAGAGTAATTTGGAAAGGTATGAATCCCATTCTCGCTCCAGCTATCGTAAATAGTAGGGCAGACTGGGCTCTTTAGCCATGACTAGGTAACCAGTCCAGGAGAAGGAAAACTCTGAATTCAAGCCTGTTAAACTCCGCTTAAGAAATTGACCTTGTGTCGCATCCTGCTCGTGCGGAGGGGTTGGTAAATATATATAGAGTAATTTCTAATGCTAATTCTCACAAAACATGGTAGGATGCAAGGGTTCAAATATCTAAAGTAGCAATGAAGTTGGTTGGCTGGTTGGTTGATTGGTTGGTTGGTTGGATTTTACGGCATGTTAATCCTCATTGGGTTATTTTATGCTAAAGATGTTTAGTTTTATTCATTCTTGATGGGTATTCAATTTTTTCATTTATTTAAACTCAATTTTTTTCAATCATTTTTTTTAAAAACTCATTTTTTCTATTTAAGCCATAAACAGGACCCTAACAGGTAATACCACTCCAAGTCCGAGTAAATCTGGGAGTAATGGCGATGAAGGGGTACTCCACACTTCCTAGTTCTCGAGAATTGGAACTTCACGATCAGATAGAGTTTAACGTCATACCCAGGACATGGCTGAACTTGCACAAAGGTGTCAAAATTAGGGTGACCCAGAAAAAACAGAACCCAAATTATTTATTTATTTTCCTATTAAACTAACCTTAAACCCTAACCCTAACCCTAACCCAAAACCCCCCTTGTTAAAATTAACAGTTTTATTACAAAATTTGTGGGTTCTGTTTTTTCTGGGTCACCGGTATACAGGGTGACCCAGAAAAAACAGAACTCAAATTATTTATTCATTTTCCCATTAAACTAACCCTAAACCCCAACCCTAACCCACATAGTTAAAATTAACAGTTTTATTACAAAATTTATGGGTTCTGTTTTTTCTGGGTCACCCTAATTTTGACACCTTTGTGCAAGTTCAGCCCAGGACATTAAGACCCTCAGTCACCATCTTCTAGCACCTATATGATAAAAAGGATTGGGGGTCTGCAATAGGGTTGGGACAATCATATAGGTACTAGGGCTTGACGTAGTAAGTCATGGTAATGAAGGAGTACTCCACACTCCCCAGATCTCCAGAATTGGATCTTCATCATTAGATGCAGTTTAACATCATACCCAGGACACAAGGTAGCAGTGAAGTATAATTTATTAGTATGACACAAGGACAGAAATATGGGGCACTCAGTGAGAATCAATACCAGTGCCGCCCTGTCAGCTGGGGCGTTAGAATGCACCGACTGCACCTCTGTAGAGGGGTAAGACTCCCCCAATGGGGCCACCTGTTTGCCGTGGGTGGCGACCTGTGATGCTTAAGGATAGAGCCCTGGTGGATGAGCAGTTCATGACTTGCAATACTCCACTTTGGCCCTATCTTGCACTAGACGGGTGGTCGTAGAGGCCCCCTCCGATCAATCGGCTGGTCACGTCAAGCCCTAGCATCTATATGATTTTCCCAACCCTATTGCGCTTATGGCAAGCCCCAACCCCTTTTTATCATATGGGTGCTAGAAGGCGGTGGCTGCGGTTCTACACGTCCTGGGAATGACGTTAAACTCTATCTGATGGTGAGGTTCCAGTTTTGGAGGTTTGGGGAATGTGTAGCACCCCATTCATCACCATTGCTCCCTGGTCCACTCTGACCCAGAGTGGTAGTACCTGTTAGGGTCCCATCTATGGGTTAAATAGAAAAATGTATTTATAAAAAAATTGTATTATCCATTAAGAATTGATTTATTTCAAAACTTTATCGGCATTAAATGACCCACTGAGGTTGATATGCCGTAAAACAAAACAAACAATCAATACCAGTGATGATCTAACCTAGCTTGCTAACCATCATAACACGTGTTATGTTTATTTCATAAGAGAAAGAGAATTTACCGGATTTTTTTTTCCCACTCTATGAAAAAAATTTTTCTCTTAGCGATTTTAATAAAAGATTTGCACTCTACGGTTGGAAAAAGTCAATTAATGATGTCAAATGAATCTAAAAAATACTTTTTTTGACATAATATGGTGCTGTCCAAGTATTAGCTCTGTTTATTTTCTTTTGTTTGTATCTCTTAACTTTTTATTTTATTTTACTTTTTCATTTCTCTCTATATCCAATCAAATTCTTCACTCCCTCTTTTATTCATTCATCGTCTGCTGTTACCTTCTGTCCATCTCTGCCTTTTATTCTTTCAGCATCCAATTTCTTTCTTCTCTCAATCCTCAACACCTTCATCCATAACAATGTGCAGTTTTCTGTCCTTTCTTCTCATATTTGCCTACTTCTCTGTCAAACACATTCTCTTTCTTTTCATTATATATATATATATATAAGTAAAAAGAAAGGAAATTAATCCGACAATATGAGTAAGAAAAGGTGGAATGAAAACATCACACAATGCTGTTAAAGAAGAAAACAATTTATAATATAATCATAGCTGATATTGATCAATATTTTCGATTTTTACAAAAATCATCATCAGAGCTCATTCACTCCCGTAGTTGTTTGGGTCGGAGAGGAAAGTTAAAATGAGTTTACAAAACAAAAACCTTAATACTGCAAAAAACGAAAGACGTTACAATATTCACCAACGTGGGCATTTCGCGCCATATATATGTCGGTCATGTTCCATGTATATCTTTTGATAATAAATGTAGCGAATTTTTGAGATGTTGGCAACAAAGCGAAAACAATTTAAACGGAAGGGGATGGGTGTTAAGAAATGAGACAAGGTTTCTTTAATATATCCCCTTATCTAGCGACTCTTATTATCAGAAACCATAAAATCCCCTTCACATAACTTTTTCCGTTATTTACGTCCCATTAAATTAAATTTTGGTTTATTGTTTTGTTTTATGAATAAGATCTTTTCCGTTTTATTTTGTTTTTTTGTTTTCGGTTTAAAATAATACCTTACATTAGATCCAAATCGCTTACATTATCTAAATAATAACCAATTCCGCCCATAACCTTTTTTACTTTATATATAAAAAAACAAAACACAATAAATATTTAATCATTTATTAAATACAGAACTTAATAATAATAATAATTAGAAATTTAAAATAATTAATCGTTAAATAAAATATATAAAAACTCCTTTTCTAAAAATATTAACATATTCCGCTCATAACTTTTTTCACTTTATATATAAAAACTAATTACAGTAAATATCTAATCATTTATGAATCACAGAACTTAAAAATAAAATTTAAATAATAAAACATTTAATCGTAAAAAATTCCTTTAATAAAAGTCTTTTGAATTCCAACCGTCACATTTCTTAACACCATCCCCTTCCGTTTAAATTGTTTTCGCTTTGTTGCCAACATCTCAAAAATTCGCTACATTTATTATCAAAAGATATACATGGAACATGACCGACATATATATGGCGCGAAATGCCCACGTTGGTGAATATTGTAACGTCTTTCGTTTTTTGCAGTATTAAGGTTTTTGTTTTGTAAACTCATTTTAACTTTCCTCTCCGACCCAAACAACTACGGGAGTGAATGAGCTCTGATGATGATTTTTTGTAAAATCGAAATATTGATCAATATCAGCTATGATTATATTATAAATTGTTTTCTTCTTTAACAGCATTGTGTGATGTTTTCATTCCACCTTTTCTTACTCATATATATTATATATATATATATATATATATATATATATGTGATCCACAGACACAGTGTTTTGACGTATCTTGTCTCTCAGTGTGGCTAGGCATTTGCAGATATTTAATAAATATTTAACTATATATATATATATATATATATATATATATTATATATATATATATATATATATATGAATATTATTCAGAAGTTACAACATAGAATATCAATGATGCCCTGATAATGGTCTAATATACAAACTGGAATGTTTTAAACATTGGCTAATAATTCTAACTATGATCAAATCATCCTATAAATACCTTGCTTTTTCATATTTTTGTGTGTGTGTATATATATATATATAGTAAATTTATTAGTCAGACAACCTACTTGAATTTCACCATGCACATCTTCAAGGCTAACTATACTTATCCCTGAAGATCCACATGGTGAAACTTAAGTAGGTTATCTGACTATAACATTTTACTAAATCTGCTCTACTAATGTATTAAGCACTCTTATTTTCTTTATAACTCCGATTAATTCTATTGATTATTTTATCAATGGTCGAAGTTGCGACTAATTCAATATCATATATTCCAAGATAAAGTTACCCACTTTTCATATATTTATATGCTCCCAATTCCCATGGTAGAGCACTGTAGGGGGAGACATTAATTGAAATTTCACCGTTTAGTGTAAGCCATTACTCACCTGTTGTTGTTTACAGACTTGAGTTCTCTGGTGATTTGTAAAAACATATCCCGTAAGTATGTATCAATTAATTGTTCACCCCAGACTGACAGCCGTTGATGTCACAAGGGTAAAGGACTTGGCAGATGAAAATTCTGTCGGGTTCCGATCCCAGCTAGAGGTAGGTGTTAAAAAGTCGAGACACACTGATGAGAAGTTAACTTCGAAACATGTGTCTGTGGATGACTGATATATATTATATATTATATATATAATATAATATATATATATATATAACAAAAAACTTAGAATTTTTGCATATAGTCTATTTCAGGAAGCTTAGACAAATGTCTAACTCTCCCAAATCATCAGATGATTTGGGAGAGTTAGACACTTTGTCTAACCTTCCTGAAATAGACTATAATACAAAAAAATCTAAGTCTTTTGTTATATTTTTACTTATAAATTTGCTCTGTGACTCTAACAAAAAGAGCACACATTGAGCTCTGCAAACTGCTACAGGTTTTTTAAAAAAACTCCTTATGTCGTAAGGAAGATTTCTTCTCCGGACTTCTGGATTATATATATATATATATATATATATATATATATATATATATTAGATTATAAAATTGATATACATTTTTCTAAAGCACCAATATATATATATATATATATATATATTATATATATATATATATATATAATATATACACATATGGTGCTTTAGAAACATTTATATCATTTCATAATCTAATAATCTGGCTAATTTCTCATTCAAATGATCTCAAATTTTGACAGCATATTTCGAAACAACTAAAACTTATATTGAATATTTTTCTTTTCTTTTCATTCACATGACTTTAAGACAATTCATATAAACCTTTTTTTATTTTTAAATTATTAGACATTGAATTGAAAATGATTTTAGTTAAGAATGACATGAGTCAGTGTCACATTATTTTCAAATTTACTCCTAGAAGCCATAGCCCAGTACATCATTCCATTTTAGAATCAGGCCGACTCCATGATCAAATTAAACATTCAAGGCTAAAATTGGATTTACAATCCTGAAATTTCAGGTTCCCGCAATTTAATTTATTGCGATTGATTTTGAGATTTTTTTAGGATACATTTTTTTTGTACAATAAAATTATGTACTCAATGCATGAAGTGTCATTTATTGGGTCAAATACCCAATCAATATGACATTTATGACGTTAAAACTATCTGATGGTGAAGTTCCAGTTCTGGAACTTGGGGAATGTGGAGACCCTTCATCCGCCATTGCTCCCAGGTCGACTGACCAGGAGTGGTAGTACCTGTTAGGTCTCATCTATGGGTTAAATAATTTTTTTTAAATGAGTTAAAAAATGTTTAAAAAAACTGAGTTAGAAAAAATTTAAGTTGGAAATGAACAATCAGAATCTCTCCGGGTNCCAGCTTCCCAACCTGCCGGTCAGCAGCCGGAAAAAAGAGAAAGAGACGTTCAAACCAGCCGCTTAAATATAACAGGCCTCTAGCGGGAACCAGCAAACTAAACGGGCAGACAACTCTCCAGGCAAATACGAAAGTAACGCCACAGTATAAATGAAAAAAATATCCTTTCTTAATCGAGATCAAAAAGGGGTGCCTAAAGGTCATATGGTCCGATGATTTGGTGCCCTAGACAAGCCTTTAGATGTGCTCCCTCTTTAAAAGTTTGATAACCTAATATAGGTACATTAACCCATTACTACATTGTTTCTATCTCTCAAAACACCACCGCTCTGTAGACTGAGGCATTAGAATAATCTGACTGCACCTCTGCAGAGGGGTAAGACTCCCCCAATGGGGCTACCTGTTGGCTGTGGGTGGCGACCCGTGATGCTTAAGGATAGAACCCAGGTGGTTGAGCAGTCCTGACTTGCAATACTCCATTTTGGACCTTTTCTTAGCTAGACGTGCGGTCAGAGAGGCCCCCTCCGATCAATCGGCTGGTCACGTCAAGCCCTAGCACCTATATGATTGCCACAACCCTATTGCCCTTATGGCAAGCCCCAACTCTTTTTATCATATGGGTGCTAGAAGACAGTGGCTGAGGGTCTTCATGTCCTGGGAATGACATTAAACTCTCTGATGGTGAGGTTCCAGTTCTGAAGGTCTGGGGAATGTGGAGCACCACTTCATCACCGTTGCTCCTTGGTCCACTCTGACCCGGAGTGGTAGTACCTGTTAAGGTCCCATCTATGGGTTAAATAGAAAAACGTGAGTTGATAAACAATTGTATTATGCATTAAGAATGGATTTATTTCAAAACTTTGTCGGCATTAAATGACCCACCGAGGTTGATATGCTGTAAAACAAATCAAACCAAACCAATCAAAATACCATTGTTAACATAATTTTCATCTTGTGGCTTTATTATTTCCTCCATACAAATAACCAATTATTGTTATTACATTAAGTCAAAAAATCTTTGATGTAAATGTCAATTGTTACATAATTTATGCGGTGGTATAAGATTATTGTCAATCCCCTCTAATTCTGAGGGGATGACCATTTTCATACTTATGTAAGGTAGTATAGAGATATGGTGGCGATCAGTGCAGTTGATGGCCCTGAAAGTGAGTGACAGCGTCTGACCTCACTCTCACCTTGCCTTCCGGGGATAAATCGTGGGAACCGGAAGGCATAGAAGAACCTGTTCCGGTTTAAGAATAGTAAGGAGCTTTAGTTTAGTTTTGCAGTGGACGTCAGACAGAGCAGTCGGCCATGAAGCTCTGTTTACAACTGTAACTCTGCATACACGCGCTATGTTATGTCTGTGTTGGGGATTTACCGAATAAAGTAACATTAAAAGAAAATCGAAGTCTTGTGTTTACTAAAAACTAACAATGACACAGGGCTTCTGATAAGGAGAAATCCCTAAGAGAAACCAGACCGGAATCCCCAAGTCAACACCAGACGCTAGACCAGACCAAGATGATAGAAGATAGAACCAAAGCTGGCCAGAAGAATAGATGACCAAGATATAGAAGCAATTAAGAAGTAAAGAAGTAAGAAAGGGTATACAACATTATATCGATTTGGTACTGTGAAAATCTCAGTATGCAATACAATGAAACAGGGTCCACCACAGTTTTCCCTTCATTTTGCTTGATCTTCCACCTAAAAAGATAAGCAGTGTTTTAATATTAGAAAATATTAGTAAAAGAACTTTTTTTAAATTTTGAAGTCTGGTATGTGAAAGTCATTATTGATTATTGGCTGTACAAGCCATTAAATTTTAAAGGCAATAAAAAAAGCCATTAAAATTTAAAGACTTTTTTAAGCCATTAAAATTTAAAGGTTGTTTTTTTAAAGCCATTCAAATTTAAAGGCTTCTTTTTTTTTTTTAAACCATTGAAATTTAAAGGTCATTTTTTTTTTAAAAGCCATTAAAATTTAAAGGCAATAAAAAAGCCATTGAAATTTAAAGGTCATTTTTTAAAAAGCCATTAAAATTTAAAGGCAATAAAAAAGCCATTGAAATTTAAAATAATAAAAAACCATTCAAGTTTGAAGTCAATAAAAAAAATCATTAAATCTAAAGATAATTTTTTAAAAAGCCATTAGAATTTAAAGTCGATAAAAAAAGCCATTAAAATTTAAAGCTAGACATTCATAGATGAGCAACTCAATAAAATGATGATCTTTGAGGTGTGTAGATGAATCAGTACCTATCTGAAAAAAATTTTAAATCATAAAGCCAAACTCAATACTTTTTGAACAGCAGTTTTTAGTGAAGCATAGGATTGTCCAAGTGCAGAATCTTCCATACTCCCTAGAATTATGAGGGTAATCTCAAAGTTAAGGTCTCCAAAATATTTAGAAATCATAGAAATGTCAATGATGTTTATGTCATTTTGATGTGTATCTATTTTTCTATGTAATCACCTTTGGGTCAATGCATTTTTGTTGATGCTGTGGCAGTTTGCCCATGTCATACCAGCTCACTGCCATGTCATTGAGGAAGTGTTGAACCTTGTCCTCATTACAAACTCCCTTGTGGATGTTTTTGACATCTATGCAGGACTCACCATACACTTGCATTAATTGGCAATGAATTTCACTTAGTTTCTGTTATAGGTGATACACCCTATTGACCAATGGAATGTGCTGACAGGTTACTATAAATGACACGGACAATTGTGGCTTAGCAGTAAGCCAATGCGAGCAAGCCAATACTCTATTGTAGGATGTAGTTTTCCACATCTCTTTATTGTATTTGTCTACTTTCTGTTAATACATTTTTCTACTTTTGTTACCCATCGTTTTGTTCTTATTTGACCCCTTAAAACCTCACAACAGTTTCTATATTCAAAAACTAAATAACTGTACGAATTTCACACTTGGTGGTAGCATCAGTCGGGTGCTCCATCAAAAATGACTGCCAAGACAAGACAGAGTGTGGCAGTGAGGCACACACAAGGGCAGACACAGGTACATGCACAACAAATACAGCAGTGTTGCCAATAACTGCACAAACAGTTTCCCTGCATCCCTAGCACTTTAGAGACCTTACTTTTGGGATTACCCTCATAACTTCATGTGAGTTTTTCTTGTGTCTTAAACTGAAAATCTATCCCCTAACAGATTTGATGGATTGATTTTAATGGCATCTCAAATTGTCTGGGGTTAGATTATGCCTAGTGATTAGGGAATTTCATGCATTATACATTTATGTTTACATTTTTTGTGTAGAAAGGGAGGGTCTCTGTGGCATGGTGGCTAATTGGCTGGACTGTGACATCATAGTAAGCATGGTGGCTAATAGGCTGGACTATTGCATTCACTCTTGGACTAATGATCTTGAGAAAGAGATGAATCTCCTCATTCAAACAGTTATGGGTTAAATACTATGGCTGCTGTTCTTTTACAAGGATGTATTTGGCATTGAATAACCCACAAAGAGTGATATGCCATTGAACAAAGAAATCAAACCAAATAAAAGATATATAAACTATTGATGATTTTAAACACTAAAACCCTTATGTGATCTTTTCTGTTCATTCAATATGTATTATACAAAATAAAGAAAGATATATAAGCTATGAATGATTTTGAACACTTGTTCATATAAAAGCCCTTATGTGATCTTTTCTGATCATTCAAGATGTATTATACAAAATAAAGAAAGATATATAAACCATTGATGATTTTAAACACTAAATCTCTTATGTGATCTTGTCTGATCATTCAATACGTATAATACGAAATGAAGAAAGATATATAAACTATTGATGATTTTAAACACTAAAACACTTATATGATCTTGTCTGATCATTCAATATTATACAAAATAAAGAAAAATATATAATCTCTAGGTGATTTTTAACACTTATACATACAAAAACTCTTATGTGATCTTGTTTGATCATTCAATGTGTATTATGTATTATACGAAATAAAGAAAGATATATAAGCTATGAATGATTTTGAACACTTGTTCATATAAAAGCCCTTATGTGATCTTTTCTGATCATTCAATATGTATTATACAAAATGAAGAAAGATATATAAACCATTTGGTGATTTTCAACATTTGTTCATACAAAAACTCTTACATGATCTTGTGTGATCATTCAATACGTATTATACAAAATAAAGAAAGCTATATAAACTATTAATGATTTTTAACACTTGTACATAGAAAACCCTTATGTGATCTTTTATGATCATTCAGTATTTATTTTGGAAAATGACGAAAGATCCCTCTACACGACAATGTAGCATTCTGTATGTATCGTCATCATGACTTGTTTTCTTCTACCAATCCCGTTTGTAAGAAGAGACCGGCCTGCTACCCCCCCCCCTTTTTTCCTGTAACCAAGTTGGGAATGGGATAAGTTTTCATCATCATATCAATAATCGCGAGACAAGTCAGAAACAAATATTGATGCAAAAATATTGGCTTTGTTATAAGGAATTGGAGATACCAGATCCAATGGAAGAAGGAGAAGAAAAGAGAAGAGAAGGAGAGTGTGAGAGGGAGAGGAGAGAGAGAGAGAGAGAGAGAGAGAGAGAGAGCGAGAGAGAGAGAGAGATGAGGATGCATATGCATTGAGAAAAAAATTATAACCGTTGTTGTACATGCACCACTGGACTGGATAGACAGAAAAGAGAAGTCAAAAAAATAACGGATAAATAAATGAATGAGGAAGGATAGAAAGAAAACAGGGAAAGAAAGACAAAAAAAAAGTGGCTAAGGATGATAAAATAGAGAAAAATATTAAGCAATGAATAAATTAAAAGGAATCGCCAACATGAACGAATGGATAGTAAAAAAAAAACGGGCTAAACTTGCAAATCGGTCGCAAAATTAGAGTGACCCAGAAAAAACAGAACCCAAATTATTTATTTATTTTCCCATTAAACTAACCCTAAACCCCAACCCTAACCTTAACCCTAACCCTAAACCACCCTAGTTAAAATTAACAGTTTTATTACAAAATGTGTGGGTTCTGTTTTTTCTGGGTCACCTGTATACAGGGTGACCAAGAAAAAACAGAACCCAAATTATTTATTTATTTTCCCATTAAACTAACCCTAAACCCCAACCCTAACCCTAATCCTAACCCTAGCCTTAAACCCTAATCCTAACCTTAACCCTAAACCCTCCTAGTTAAAATTAACAGTTTTTATTACAAAATTTGTGGGTTCTGTTTTTCTGGGTCACCCTAAATTTCCGACCGATTTGCAAGTTTAGCCAAAAAACATAAGAAAAAAAAGGGAATGGAAATAAAGATAGGTAGGAAGGTACAGAGACAAATATACACATAGATGATGATTGGATGGAGAGAAGAGATGATATCAAAAGCGGACGAATAACTGGGAGTAAAAGCTGGGAGGGTAAGAAATTTTTTGTAGGGGAAAGGAGTGAATATTGGAAAAAGGGGAAGAAAAAAAAGACTTGAAACAGTGAATGAACTGTGGAAAGTAGGAACATAGGAAGAAGAGAGAATTAAGATTGAAGTATAATGAAGTGTGGAAAGGAGTCAATCTCTATAATGAACAATGAATTTTTGGTGTTTGTACAGAATAGCCCCACCGCTCAATTGAAATTTACATTAATTTTATTTAGATTTACTTAAAAAGTATATACATGTGTAGGCTGAACTGGCACAAAGGTGTCAAAATTAGGGTGACCCAGAAAAAGCAGAACCCACAAATTTTGTAATAAAACTGTTAATTTTAACTATGTGGGTCTAGGGTTAGGTTAGGATTAGGGTTAGGGTTGGGGTTTATGGTTAGTTTAATGGGGAAATAAATAAATAATTTGGGTTCTGTTTTTTCTGGGTCACCCGGTATACCGATGACCCAGAAAAAACAGAACCCACAAATTTTGTAATAAAACTGTTAATTTTAACTATGAGGGTCTAGGGTTAGGTTAGGATTAGGGTTAGGGTTGGGGTTTAGGGTTAGTTTAATGGGGAAATAAATAAATAATTTGGGTTCTGTTTTTTCTGCGTCACCCTGTATACCGGTGACCCAGAAAAAACAGAACCCACAAATTTTGTAATAAAACTGTTAATTTTTTACTAGGTGGGTTTAGGGTTAGGCTTAGGGGTTGGTGTTAGGGTTAGGGTTGGGGTTGGGGTTTAAGGTTTAGTTTAATGGGAAAATAAATAAATAATTTGGGTTCTGTTTTTTCTGGGTCACCCTAATTTTGACACCTTTGTGCAAGTTCAGCCCAAGTGTAATAGTAATTTTCATTCAGTTGATTCATTTTTTTTTAAACAGTTACGGTTTAGCTCAGTCGATAGAACATCCGCCTAGGAACCACAAGTTTCCGTGTTCGATACCGGCCCTCACCAACTCAGCATATGAGTAGCACAGGGAACTGTGCAGTAAAGCGAGGAGCTGATAGTAGGTGTGGCGCTCCGTCCCAGATACCAAAATCAATCTCCTTGGTCTAGCTCTAGTGAAAAGGGTATAGACTCCCTTGCTATCTGGCTGATACTGACTTTAGGCCAACCCGAAAATTTTTACATTACAGTTATGTCCTAAAATAACAAATAGGTAATCGGCCATAACTCACAGGTGACATACCGACACCTTTTTAATGTTTGGGAGAGATAGACTAAAGAAATATGTCCGATGATAGAATTGTAGCTAGTTGAAGTCATGGTTTTGGGACTTAACTGTTTAGTAAAAAATATGAAGCAGATGACAAATTATTGAGAGAGGAAAAAACTAAAGAAATATGGCCAATGATAGAATTGTAGCTCGTTGAAGATGTAGTTCTGGGACTTAACTGTTCAGTAAAAACATGAAACAGATGACTGAAACTATTGGAAGAGGGAAAAACTAAAGAAATATGTCTAATGACAAAATTGTAGCTAGTTGAAGATGTAGTTTTGGGTCTTAACTGTTCAGAATGAAACAGATTCCTGAACTATTGGAAGAGGGAACAACTAAAGAAATATGTCCAATGACAAAATTGTAGCTCGTTGAAGATGTAGTTTTGGGACTTAACTGTTCAGAATGAAACAGATGACTGAAACTATTGGGAGAGGCAAAAACTAAAGAAATATGGCCAATGATAGAATTGTAGCTTGTTGAAGATGTAGTTTTGGGACTTAACTGTTCAGTAAAAAACATGAAACAGATGACTGAAACTATTGGAAGAGAGAAAAACTAAAGAAATATGTCCAATGACAGAATTGTAGCTCATTGAAGATGTAGTTTTGGACTTAACTGTTCAGTAAAAAACATGAAACAGATGACAGAAACTATTGGGAGAGGGAAAGAATAGTAATTCATCATCATCAATAGGTTTTGCTGACAGCGCAGATTCCCATGACTCTCTCGACACCAATCCCAATCGGTGATGGCTCCTAGCAGGTCTTCCACATAGAATACGGAATCTGCACAGAACTGATTGACGCAGGTCTTTATTGGTCAGCCTACACTGGTGTGTCCATGTGTAGTTGTCTACAGGTGAACATCACATGTGGTTGTTGCTTCTCCAGCAGTGTCCAGCATATCTTGTTCCTCTAACTTGAAAAGATTTGTGTGATAGGAGGTAAGTGGCTGTACAGCTGATTTTTTGCGGGATGCAGCTTCCAGGATTTGTTCAAGACAGCATACAGCATCCTCGTGTAGTTCCTGTCTTGCTTTTTCTCTAAGTGTTTTGTTAGTGGTGCAGCCATATAGTAGCACTCACATTGCTACATCTTGGAAGAATTCTTGCTTTATCTTATCAGAGAGATCAGATTTCCATATGATTGATAATGTGTCCATGTCTTTCCTATGTGTATATTGATATCGCTTTCTGTAGATGAGATATTGCTACCTAGGTATGTAAACTGGTCTAACTACGGATTTGAGAGGCTTACCATTCAGGACCGGGTTAGCTCAGTTGGTAGAGCGTTTGGCTATAAACCACAAGGTTCCTTGTTTGATACGGCCCTCGCCAACTCAGCGTATGAGTAGCACAGGGATCTGTGCAGTAAAGTAAGGATCTGATGGTAAGTGTGGCGCTCCACCTCAGACGCAAAACCAATCTCTTTGGCCTAGTGCTAGTGAAAAGGGGATAGACTCCCTTGCTGTATGGCTCATACACTTACACAAGCTGAATGGAGGCACGTGGTGTAATGGCTACCATCGTAGGAAATGGACATGACGAGATGAGTTCAAATCCTGGATGAGGCTGTTTGCATTTCACGTAGCACTAATACCCTTGGGAAAGGTATGAATCCAACTCTTCTCCTTCCAGCTATTGGTAAATAGTAGGGCAGACTGGGCTCTTTAACTTTGTATAGGCAACCAGTCTAGGGGAAGGAAAACTTTGAATTCAAACCTGTTAAACTCCGCTTAAGAAATTGACCTTGTGTCACATCCTGCTCGTGTGGAGGGGTTAGGTAAATACATACACAAGCTGAATCACTGCTCCATAGCTGAGAGAAGGCAGCAAAAGTCATTGGCGTGTTCTTGTGATTGTTTTGTTTTGAAAGAGGAATAGATGGAGAGAAAAATAAGATGGGAGGAAAGAAAGAGAAGGAAGTGAGAATAGGAAAGAGAAAGTGAAGTGGAGAATAAGATCCAAAGAAGAGAAGATGAAATCATAATGGGAAAGAGAAGTGAAATGAGAATAGGAAAGAGTAGGAAGTGAGAAAGAGAAAGAGAAGTGAAGTGAGAATAAGATGGAAAGAAAGAGAAGTGAAATGAGAATAGGAAAGAGAAGTGAAATGAGAATAAATGGAAAGAAAGAGAATAGAAAATGAGAAATGGAAAGAGAAGTGAATGAGAATAGGAAAGAGAAGTGAAGTGAGAATAAGATGGAGGAAAGAGAAGTGAAGTGAGAATAAGGTGGAAAGAAAGAGAAAGAAATGCAAATGAAAGAGAAGTGAAATGAGAAAGGAAAGAGAAGTGAAGTGGAATAAGAATGGAAGAAGAGAAGTGAAGTGAGAATGAGATGGAAGAAAGAGAAGATGAAATTCATAATGGGAAAGAGAAATGAAGTGAGAATAGGAAAGAAAAGTGAAGTGAGAATAAGATGGAAAGAAAAAGAAGTGAAGTAAAAATAGGGGGAAAGAGAAAGTGAAGTGAGAATAGGAAAGAGAAGTGAAGTGAGAATAAGATGGAAGAAAGAGAATGAAGTCATAATGGGAAAGAGAAGTGAAGTGAGGAAGGAGAATAAGCAGATAAAGAAGAAAATTGAATTATAGAAAGTTATAGGGAGATAAGAAAAAAGAAAAAGAAAGTAAAGTGCACAAGAGAGAGATTAAGTAGTTTAGTCTACCTAATTATTACCTGCAAAAAATCATATTGAAAGTTAGAATGAAAAAGAGAACAAAAGAATAAAAGAGGAAAGTAATGAGATAATATATACATAATATATATTATGTGGTTGTGTGGTGTGGATGAGAGAGAGAGGGAGGAGAAGAGAGAGAAGAGATATTGTATTTTATATACAAGTTGTGTTAAAAAGGTATCAAGATTTTTTGTACTTTTTGACACATTAATTAATTTTTTCAGAATACAAGGTGTGTCAAAAAAGTACCAAGTTTAAAGCTGTATTTACCCAGATAGAAATGAAGAATGAATGGAACTTTTTTCAGAATACAAGGTGTGTCAAAAAGTACAAAAAATCTCAATACTTTTTTGACACACCTTGTATAATCAAATCTATAAAATCTTCAACACTAGTTAAGTATCAGTCCTGTTCTGTTGGTTTAAACCAAGGACTAAATATTGAATGGCTACTGACCTCCAACTTTAATTCCTGGTCATCAATTCTTAAAAATATCTTTCTTTAGTCAGTCAAATGCTTTTTATGAGAGATAAATATTCACACTTTTAAATACTTTGTATATTGATAAGCATAAACATTCTATTTCAAAACACAAATCAACGTCTTANCTCATAAAACTCGGATAAAACGGAGTTCAAAACTAATTAGTAATGTTTAATTAAATATGAAAAAATCGTTTTTTGTAAGACAAATAATTCCAATATTTGAAATTTTGTATTTCCAATTAATTATAATAATACTCTTGTTCCTTAATCTTCCAACAGTTTCTGGTTAAAAATGAGAATTAATCCAAGATGAAATACAAAAATGTAAATCCTGATTATCTTGTGTACTCATTCCTGAATTATTATTTCTTTTGAGTGTCGTCACCTCAGCTAAATAATGGACCATTCCATTTTATTATTGTTATGACCTGTTTAAGGGTCAATAAATAAATACTCAACACGGAGATAAAAGAAGAGAACAGATGAATTTAACATATATCAATGTACAAAATGAGGAGGGTTTCTTTGTACCAGTCTACACGAAGACATGCATTTGCTACTTCTCACTTGAGCAGCTTGCTCTGATAAATATACCCTTTGGTAAATCCATTGTTCTGGGTCATAGGTGAGTGACCTACAACAATTATGAAGTAAGGAAAGAAAAAAATATAAGAAAGAAAAAAAATAGTAAGAGATGTAATGGAACATAAAGAAGGGGGTGAGTGCGCAGAAGCAATAACACTAATCCGTTTCAATCGAACATAATGAAAAGATGAAAAGAAGGAAAGAAAGAAAGAAAAGGTGAGAGTTAAATCAAGATTATTATACTTTTACATATTGAACTATTTGCAATAGCTCTTAAATAAACTGTAAGATTCAAAGTGATAATACTTGAAGATAAAACTCCGACAAAGGTTGATAGACAAACATTTTATATACAGCACAGAATAAACAGGGTACAAATACATAGAGGTGTACATAAACATACATACATAAGTAATATAAGTACATATAAGAGTAGAGATAATGACACATTCATGAATGGTAAAATACAGGATATTTAGGTATCAAAGAGATACCTAAATGTACATAAAAACATAGTTACGGATACATGACTAAAGGATGGTCATATATCGTATAATTAGACTTACTAGCAGTGAGTGGCCAGTGTTAAGGGCCGAAGCCCCAACAAGAAAGGGTAGACCGTGTCTAACCCATGTGTCTCGTAGGTCGGCAGGCAAAGAGAGAGAAGAAGTTCAAATAGCCGCTTAAATAGACCAGGCCCCTAGCGGGAACCAGCGAAACTAAACGAGCAGACAACTCCCCAGGCAAATACGAAAAAACTCCACAAAACATATCAAATATTGTTAGATTTAGATTAACATACTGTTGTATATCCACAGGTGCTGCTAGTTAATTATAACATAAATTATACAAAAGGATACGATTTAACATATTGGCTGCCAGGGACAACTTTTTAGCAATTTGCAAATAAATCATCATCATCATCATCCTCATCATCATCATGTTGCATTGTCAGCATGGATTCCCATGACTCTCTCTCACCACTTGTCCCTATTAGTCATTGCTCCTGTCAAATTCTCCTCATGAAACCCAGTATCTGCAAGAGCTGATCTATTCAAGTGTTTGCTGACTGGGCTTCTCTGGTGTGTCCATATGTTGTTGTCCACAGGAGAACATAAATAAGAGGAAGTACTCTAAATTATCATTCAAGAATTATCTCCCTTAAGAAATTATAATGGTTGGGTGAGTGAAAAAGCAGAGTTCACACTACTATCATCAAATTGAAAATTGGATTGGAAATTGCTTTATTCCGTTGATGTCATATAAGGTGATCAGTATTAAGCTGTATGCAAGTTGAATTTGCTCTCAGAATCCAGAGTTGTAGGTGGTTTATATAATAGGTTGGGCTATTTCACTATGTACCTTGGTCAAGCTTATTCTCAGGATTTGATTGGCTGCTGGTTTATATGGATACTTTGATCCATATATAACCCACACATGACTGTGTCTGCTAGTTAGTACAGTGCCTGATTCGGTTACATCCTCCCCCTTTTTTTGTCTAGTAATACATCGTACAGACTGTTTGACAGTCGTTAGTATACATCGCTGTTTCGACAGTCGTTAGTATACATCGCTGATTAGACTTAATAAAGTACGAACAGTCTGTACAATTTCTACACACCGAGCAATCCTTTGTCAAGTTCATTTCTAATAAAATAAGTGTTGAATTTTTGTGATACATGCATTGAATTGCCTTCAAGCAAATATAATTTTTTGTCTAGTAACAACACTAGTTACAGTCTCCTGTGAGGTGACATCAGTTTAGGCTCAGTGGATAGATCTCTCTCTTTTTTCTTCTATACCTTGTCACCATAGTTTGCTCTAAGTGCATTTTGAAAGCCTTATACAAATATCTGCCTTTATGTTTTTAAAGGTCAGTTTATTATAGAATTAATATAGAAATTATTAGAAAAGTCTCGGTCCTGTTCTCAGGGAAAAAGTTGAAATAAGTAACAATTACCATTTTAAATATTTCATAAAAGTTTAAAGAAAAAAGGGGGTGACGCAGTCGTACCGAAATTGTGGCCAAAATTAACAGTTTTATTGCAAAATTTGTGGGTTCTGCTTTTTTCTGGGTCACCCTAATTTTCTGACCGATTTGCAAGTTTAGGGGAAAAGTTGGAATAAGTAACAATTTACCATTTTAAATATTTCATAAAAGTTTAAAGAAAAAAGGGGGTGGCGCAGTCGTACCGAAATTGTGGCCAAAACTGATTTTTCTGAAACGCCCTGTATTTTGGGCGAACAATTTGTTACACGAAAATGCTCGTTTAAAATTATTTTTTCGCTGTAATATCTTTGTTAAATGTTCTACGATTTTGTTTATCGGATTCTATTTCAAAACACAAATAAACATCTTCATTTTCTTCTATACCTTGTCAACATAGTTTGCAGTAAGTGCATTTTGAAAGCCTTGTACAAATATCTGCCTTTATGTTTTTAAAGGTCAGTCAGTTCCAAAATCTACAAAGTGAGCCTTAATTTAGATATCCAGGTTTGATCCGAAAATATTTTTTGATTGGGCAGTTCAGCAAACGTTGCATGATAATGAATTATGAATATTTATTTTTTACCAATTCCACAGAGTTTCTTCGAAATCTTGTTTGTCTCCAAACATTTTACCAATTGCAAAAAAATTACAGATAAAATAAGATAAATAAATAAAGTTGGAAAATATTGTGAGAAGGAAGAAGGAAAGGATATCTATGATTTTTTTTCAAAGACGACAAATAAAAGACAATGAAGAGAAAGGGGTTAAGTGAAAGAAAGAGGGAAAGAACGAACGAATGAATGAATGAAAACGAAAACGAAAGAGATTGATAGCAAAGGAATGAAAGAAAAAGAAATGGAAAGAAAAGAGAGAACAAGAGAATGAAAGAATGAACGAAAATGAAATGAAAGAAAACAGATAATGAAAAAAAAAACAGAAAAAGAAAGAAAATGATAGCAAAAGAAAGAAAGAAAGAAAGAAAGAAAGAAAGAAAGAAAGAAAGAAAGAAGAACAAAATGAAAACGAAATAAAACAGACAAGAAAGAGAATTATAGCAAAAGAATGAAAAAAAAATGAAAGAAACAAGAAAGAAAGGAAAGAAAGGGAAGAAAGAAAACGAAAAATATGAGAGCAAAAACAAGGCATTGAAAGTTAGAATGAAAAATGAACGAATGAAGAAAATAAAAGAAAGAACATACTAAAGAAGAAGAAGAAGAAGAAGAAGAAGAAGAAGAGAAGAAGAAGAAGAAGAAGAAGAAGAAGAAGAAGAAGAAGAAATGACAGAGAAAGAAATAGACTAAAATGAAATCATGAAGAAAGTGAGGAAAACAACTTGTAAAATAAAAAGAAAAAGCTAATTGGAAAAAAATACAAGGAAAAATAATAGAATAGAAGAAAGAAAGAAAGAAATACACAAATAGGAAGAAAAAAAGTCGTCGAATTCAAGGAAAGAACAGGTGGGGGGAGCGAAAAAATGATTGACAGAAATTGGCCAGGTTCCCTCCTCCAGGGCATCAAAGGAGGGCACCGCTTTTCCTATCAGCTGGTTTTACAGTAGGAGGAGCTTGTATTTGCAACGAAGATACCTTAATATTATTAACAATATTATTTTTATTATTTTTATTTTTTCTCTCGTCTCTTCAACACATAATAACGTAGATTATAACACAAAATGCATTCTATTTATATCAATATGCGTCTTCCCTTTCTTCTTCTTAAGCTACCCACTCGCGTGTGTACACAACGTTGCATTAAAAGCGGTGAGTAGAGGGCGAAGTTGGGTGACTCAGACAGAGAGTCAAACACTGTTACTGCTGTAAAAGATTTTTTAAAATGGAGGGGGCTGATACCGTGGCTCAACTAATAAAAACGTTGATCCAAATCTTTTTTGTCTCTATTTTTCGAACCAAAATTAAATTTTTTTAATCACCCCGAATCTTCACTATCGTATCCTTAGCGTTTAATAAAAATATTTTAAAATACAAAGTAATAATTAACATAATATCATTTAAACCACGAAGTGAAATCTAGAAATTAATAGAGTTGTGGCTCATCGAGTGATAGTGGTTTTATTTTGATGATTTTCTTCAGGGGATCGAATTCAGATAGGTATTTTGATTTACGGTCAAGTGTACGCTTAAAACACCGGTTCCCTCTAGCTCACCGAAGTTAAGCAGCGATGAGTCTGCTTTGTACTTAGATGGGTGACAACCACTTAGAAACAGCAGATAAATTGAGACCCTGTATGTCAGATTCAATCATGCATACTAAATTCTAAGAAATATTTAGATTTGTATTTTAACATCAAAGACATTAGAAATTTCGATAATCCAAAAACCTAGATACAATTGTCTCGCTAATCCATTACTACTGTATTGCGAGAGTTCGATCCTCACTGGATGCCCCATACTTGCGACCTTAAGTCACATCCTACCAGTGGCGAACGGCTTTGGTAAAACAGCAGATCATTTAAAACATTACTTTTCAGATGACCAAATTTTATCAGTTTTTATTAATGTTCAGTTTCTGGAATAAAAATAATCATGTCTCTTGACCATTTGGGCGCCTACGTTGGTCATCAGCAAGCTCGGCTAGCAAACTTTTACTAGTGAGTTCGATTCTCAAAAGGTGCCCTGACATCTAACTTTGCGACAGACTAAACCAAGCTTAGTAAATAACAATCGGAGTTGTAGTCATTTGTCGCTTGACCATCTGGGTGCCTCACTTGGTTTAATGTTTAGCAAGGTAATTTTCACAAACCAATTACTACTGAATTGTGAATTCTAACTGCTCATACTTACGACCTTATGTCAAACTTAACGTATTCTTAGTTTTTAAGGGATAGTAAGTAAGCAACCTGTGGGACTGACGAAACAAAGCGCCGTAAATTATATTACAAAAATGAATTCGATTCTCACAGGGTGCTCTAGGGACTCCAATTTGACGTTTAAAATTTACCCCCCCCCCTATATTTAAGACAATGAAACTTGAATAAAGTTAGTATTATCTTGAAATTTTTTGTACCATTCAAAAGAAGAAACATTTTTTTAAATCTTTGACTTTAAAAAAAAAAATTCAGCTTACGGAAATAATGAAAATTATGAACGAAAACAATGTTTACATTTTCGCACCATTAAATCAACTGAAATTTAACGTAGCCCAGTGCTCCATATAATTCTAAACCAAGCTAAGCTTACGAATAGATTTGGGCACATCGTGGTGGTGTATTTTTACATATTACATTTTCTATAAGTCTAACATATATATATATATATAGTTAGCAAGCGATTCTTGCAGTTTACTGCTAGGTTGTGAGTTCGATTCTAATCAAGAGCGATATATTTGTGGCCTTGAGCCAAATCTGACCTTTTAGGTCAGTTTACGGAAATTTTCAATGAAATGATGAAGTCACTGAATCACTGAGAAATAGGGATTATTTTGTCCGTTTATTCATTCATTCATTGTTGTTGTTGTTGTTGTTATCGGGTCACGTGATATAAGGCTCTCCAGCTTTTAAGTTCATTGATAAACTAGACGACCCACAAACTGTTGGTTTCCAGTTGTAGCAATCGATCCTCGATGATACCGATGCATCCGTTTGGGAGTGAATGAAGGATTCTAATTAGCATTTCATAGTATTCTCCGTTATATAGAGAATTTAGATGATTAATATAAAATGATATTCAGACCCCACAAAATTATCATTCAGTTGCTAATCGAACTGGAAAATCTTTTATTTCCCTAAGTGTATTGCACTAATAAAGATCTCTCTATGATGCACAGTTTTTTTACTGGGTTACGATTACTTACATACGAACCTACTTAGAATCTTTGAACCAAATGACCTTTAGACACCCCTTTTGTGATCTCGTTTTATAAGGACATTTTTTTTTCATGTACACCGTCAAAATCCGGTTGTTTGTTAGGGGGTTAGGGTTAGGTGTTAAGGTTTAGGGTTAGGGGTTAGTTTTATAAATTTTAAAAAATCTAAAAATCATCGGATGTTGACAGTGTAAATGAAAAAAATGTCCTTATGAAACGAGATCGCAAAAGGGGTGCCTAAAGGTCATATGGTCCGAATCTTTAGTAATATACTAAACCTTTAAACCTGTTGAGTTCGTATTGTGTCAGCGGTCCTTGATGATTAAAATGCTTCTATTTAGAATAGAATAATGGATTTTTAACAAGAATTTCATTGTTATCTCAATTGTATCGAGAATTTATATTAATATAAAACTAGCAAGAATATGCGCCCTCCGGTTGTAAGTATTTAAGTGGTTATTTCCTATAAGTCTAACATAAACAAAGGGGAACCATCCTTGACTGATAAATTAATTATTTATTGATCTACAAGGAAAAAAGAAGACGGGGTTAGGGTTAGGTTAGGGTTAGGATTTAGGGTAAGGTTTAGGGTTTAGGGTTAGTTTATTCGGAAAATAAATAAATAATTTATCAGTTAAGTCCATTTATTGGAAATAACCATTTAAGTTTGAATGTAAGGAAATATATTGAATTAGAAAGGCAAACGAAATAAAATAAGAACGCATATAAAAAGATTACACTAATTTTAATTATATTTTAATTGGTTTCTATATAAAATAATTCATAGGAATGATTTTAATATGTTGGAGAAAAAAACAATAATATAAGAGATCAATAACACCAAGTAATTAACTATTAAACGCGGTTTCGTTAAAACCAGTATGCAAATCAACCACGCCATATATCATGTAAACCTTTATTTCTTACTAGCAGC
>CM042167.1:7642449-7679465 GCA_023376005.1 Doryteuthis pealeii
CTAGAGGTGTGCCGGAAAAGTCATCCTGAATCTTTGAATAGGGTGGTTAAAATTCCCTTCTGTTTCATTGGGGGTGGGGTGAAATCTTGGAGGTGAGCTGAAAAAGTCCTCCTGAATTGTTGATTCAGAAGTGCCCCAAAGATCATTATCAGGAAAGCAATATCGAAAAGCTGAACCCAACAGTATTATTTGTGTGTGTGTGTGTGTGTGTAAGGGGTGATGATCCCACCCACACCAGTGCATTGTTGGTCATTGTTTCTTTTTGGCTTTGTATTTTTATTTGTTTATTTTTTGTGTTTTAGGGGAAGGTGATTGACCCCCACATTTACAACCGTTTGGAGTGGCAATCTAAGCCCTCTGGTTATATATTTTTCTGAATTCTTTTTGTGATACTTATTACTCAATTGTGGCCCGTAAGAGGTGCTTAAAGGTCATATGGTCCGAAAATTTTAATGTTTTTTAATACTCAAAAAATAATTTTTATATTGTTCTTTCCGCCCTGTCGGCTGGGGCGTTAGAATGCACCGACTGCACCTCTGCAGAGGGGTAAGACTCCCCTAATGGGGCCACCTGTTGGCCGTGGGTGGCGACCCGTGAGGCTTAAGGATAGAGCCCAGGTGGATGAGCAGTTCATGACTTTGGCCCTATCTTGGGCTAGACGGGCGGTCGGAGAGGCCACCTCCGATCAATCGGCTGGTCACGTCAAGCCCTAGCACCTATATGATTTTCCCAACCCTATTGCCCTTATGGCAAGCCCCAACCCCTTTTTATCATATGAGTGCTAGAAGGCGGTGGTTGCGGGTCTACATGTCCTGGGAATGACGTTAAATTCTATCTGATGGTGAGGTTCCAGTTTTAGAGGTTTGGGGAATGTGGAGCACCCCTTCATCACCATTGCTCCCTGGTCCACTTTGACTCGGAGTGGTAGTACCTGTTAGGGTCCCATCTATCGGTTGAATAGAAAAATGTATTTATAAAAAAATTGTATTATCCATTAAGAATTGATTTATTTCAAAACTTTATCGGCATTAAATGACCCACTGAGGTTGATATGCCGTAAAACAAAACAAACCAAACCAAACCAACATTGTTCCTTTTTTTTCTTTTTTTTCCTTCTTTTTTTTTTTCTAGCGGATGTTTTGAAAACAATGTCTAAAAACAAATTTCCTCTGATGCAATTTACCTCCATTCACTTAAAACTTTACAGTGAATTTTAAAAGCCTTCAAATCCTTCCGCCTAAAAAGAAATATTTGTAATTAAATAAAGATCTATTTAACTTAAAAGGGGTGCTATTATGATAAAGAGGGAGTCATTATTATAAAGGGGTACTATTATGAATATGGGCCACGGGCGGCTCTTTGCCTCAGTACGCCTCTGCTTCTACCCGATGACTAGAAAAATGTCACATTGATTTAAAGTTTATATAATTTTCTGGCGTTTGCTATTCTTTGCTGTTGTAGAAGAAACGAACTGGGTGAGTTGCGATAAAAAGCAACTGGAATTAGGAAGGTAATTGATATATAAATACTAATCAAAATTAATGATTGATGCAAAGTTTTCTTTCACTTGCTAAATATTGTATTAAAAAATATGGACCATATGACCTTTAGGAACCCCTTTTTGATCTCGATTAAAAAAGGACATGTTTTTCATTTACACCGTCAATATCCGGTTGATTTAACAGACGATTTTTAGATTTTAAAAAATTATAAAACTAACCCATAACCCCTAAACCTAACTCCTAACAAACAACCTGATATTGACGGTGGAAATGAAAAACATGTCCTTTCTTAATCAAGATCAAAAAGGGGTGCTTAAAGGTAATATGGTCCAAAAATATCCATAACGAAACGCTCGAGGCGAGAAGAAGCGGTTGTTTTGGTGACACAATTTTATGAAGAACTTGAACTGCAGCTTTATATATAAGATATGTAAGCTTTATATATAGATATATACTAGACAAAACGTGACCCGTTGGGTCACCTATTGAGCTCTGTGTAGATAATTGGGATTAGGGGGAAGTGAGTTTGCAAAGCAAAGAATTAAGTTTATAAAAAAACAACATTAAAATCATTTTTTAAGATTTCTAAGAAATGTAGTAGTAGTAGTAGTAGTAGTAGTAGTTTTACCTTATTTAAATTTAAATGGATACGATTTGTCGAGAAGCTACGGGCTAGCTGCTTCTGAAACTTAACATACAAACATATTTCCCACTCTCCTATCACTTTCTTTACAATCACAGTGAAACTAACATATATAACGAGGAGGTAATCAAGATATACATAGAGAGGGAGAAAGTGACAGGTAGTTGTGGATAAGAGACGGATCAGTTTTTGACTTAATTGCGAATTAAAATCTAAAAATCGTCTGTTAACAAACAACCGGATTTTGACGGTGTAAATGAAAAACATGTCCTAATGAATCGAGATCGCAAAAGGGGTGCATAAAGGTCATATGGTCCGAATATCTTATTAGAGTAATGCGCTTATATTCTAAATTAGAGAATAAAGCGAATTCCTGTCCAGTTTGCAACCGAATGATCATTTTCTGAAGTTATATTTTTCATCATCTAAATTCTCGATATAACAGGTATAACTATGAAATTCTAATTAAAATCCTCACTCCTTCCTAAATAGAAGTATCAATATCATCATGGACAAATGAAATGCTAATTAGAATCGTGGTCTAAAGGTTAGCAAGCTAGTCTCGCAGATCCATTATTACTGAATTGCGAGTTCGACCCCCCACCTGGATGACCCATAAAAATCCCCACCTAAAGACTTTGTTAATCTGGTCTGGCTGGAGGGCAGGATTTTTGGTAATCTTCAACTTGTTCCTCGTAAGTTCCTACCATAAAATAAACTGAACCCTCATTTTATGTCCGTGTTTTTGCAATAATGTTTTATTTTTCTTGCACCCGTTATTTTACAATACTAAATATATTTTCTTTATTTATTTTAATATCCTTGTAAAGAAAATATATTCAGTATTGTAAAATAACGGGTGCAAGAAAAATAAAACATTTATTGCAAAAACACGGACATAAAATGAGGGTTCAGTTTATTTTACGGTAGGAATTTACGAGGAACAAGTTAAGGATTACCGATTTTTTTCATCAAATTTATTTCCTTTTCTTTTGTATCTACGTGTATCTCAGTTGAAAAGTCTAAAACAAAATGAATGGCACTCATATAATGGTGAAAATAGCATGGCTTGTTTATGTAGTAGAAATAATGTATTTTTAAAGTCAGGTGTTTCGTGTTTAAAGGTAGAAACATAATGTTTAGTCTCAAAACTTGCTCACAGCTGAGTGATCTGAAGTTTCATAAAATTTGATAAAAATAACCTTCCGAGTTTCTAAAAAATAAAGGGCTGAACTTGCACAAAGGTGTCAAAATTAGTGTGACCCAGAAAAAAACAGAACCCAAATTATTTATTTATTTTCCCATTAAATTAAACCTCAACCCTAACCCTAACCCTAGCCCTAAACCCTAACCCTAGACCCCCATAGTTAAAATGAACAGTTTTACAAATTTCCTATAAACAGTAAATATCCATGTCCTTTTTTAAACACTAGATATCTAGGTTTTAGTTTAAATAAGTAATCGAGGCGGCCTAATGTCGGTATGAGCCATACAGCGAGGGAGTCTATCCCCTTTTCACTAGCGCTAGACCAAGGAGATTTTTTTTGCGTCTGAGGTGGGGCGCCACACCAACCATCAGCTCCTTACTTTACCGCACAAATCCCTGTGCTACTCATACGCTGAGTTGGCGAGGGCCGGTATCGAACTAGTTGTGATTTCTAGCCGAACGCTCTACCGACTGAGCTAACCTGGCCCTTTAGTTAAATACTAAACAGTAAACACTTGCGCCCTAAAAATGAAATACTAAACACCTATATCCTAAATAGCCTAAACAGTAAGCACTGGGACACCGACATTCTTATCTTAAAATTTAAAAAAAAACTATTATCCCCATGTCCTTGTTAAAACACTAAACACCTAGGTCTTAGTTTGAATACTAAACAGCAAACACCTGTACCCTAAAAATTAAATGCTAAATGCCTTTGCCTTAACAGTTAACACTAAACACCTAGATCCTTGTTTAAAAACTATATACCCACATGTCCTTGTTTAAACACTAAACACCACAGTCTTAGTTTAAATACTACTTTAAATAATACTTTAAACAGTAAATACCCATGTTCTTGTTTAAACATCTAGGTCTTTTTAGTTTAATTACTAAACAGTAAACACCTATGCCCTAAGCATTAAGAAATACTAAACGCCTGTTTGGTTTGGTTTGGTTCGGTTTGTTTACGGCATATCAACCACTGTGGGTCATTTAATGCCGACAAAGTTGTGAAATAAATTCATTCTTAATGCAAAATACAATTGTTTATCAACGCACGTTTTTCTATTTAACCCATAGATGGGACCTTAACAGGTACTACCACTCCGGGTCAGAGTGGACCAGGGAGCAATGGTGATGAAGGGGTGCTCCACATTCCCCAAACCTCCAAAACTGGAAGCTCACCATCAGATAGATTTTAACGTCATTCCCAGGACATGTAGGCCCTCAGTCACCGCCTTCTAACACCCAAAAAAAGGGGTTGGGGCTTGCCATGAGGGCAATAGGGTTGGGAAAATCATATAGGTGCTAGGGCTTGACGTGACCAGCCGATTGATCGGAGGGGGCCTCTCCGACCGCCCGTCTAGCCCAAGATAGGGCCAAAGTGGAATATAGCATGTCATGAACTGCTCATCTACCTGGGCTCTATCCTTAAGCATCACGGGTCGCCACCCACGGCCAACAGGTGGCCCCATTGGGGGGAGTCTTACCCCTCTGCAGAGGTGCATTTGGTGCATTCTAACGCCCCCGACAGGGGTAAACGCCTGTGTACTAAACAATATATACTAGAACACTGAGATTCTTGTCTAACAACTACATTTAGATCTTTGTATGAATACTAAATCTCTATATATTTGTATGTGTATTTATGAGATGAGACTTGATATAATTATGATATTTCTTTATTTGTACTAGAAGCGGCTACCCAGCATCGCTTGGGTAGAGGGATAATTTAGTCTCATAGATCCATTATTACTGAATCATGAGTTGGTTTCCCACAGGATGTCCCATTAAAATCCGCACGTAAAAAAGACCTTGTATTGTGCTGATCCAGCCAACATGAAAAGAAAAATTAATGTCTGCTATTTACAACATTAAATACAAAAAAAAATTCCATGCTATTATCATTTGAATTTTATTTTTTAATTATCTTCACGAATATAAATCAAATCTCCATTATTTTTGCTCAAAAAGCAAGATATGATGATAGTGAATGTTTATATATATTTACTTTGTCGTTAATTGTTTTATTTTCGAAGTTTCTTTTGGATAAATACAACAACAACAGTCAGAAATATCATAATCATTCATTAAATCTCTAGATCCTACACGTAAACTTAAAACATTAACAAATTCTGTATTTTTTTTTTTTTTTTGTAACACTATAGTCGGATTAGAGTTTATACAGACATTTTTTTTTATTGAACGAGTTCAGGCGAATCCGTTTGCTTGAACATTTGATTTGTTTTTTTTTTTTTGTTTTTTGGGGTTTTTTTATTCGGGGGTGTGGAATTTTATACGGAAATGACTTTTTCCGGGCAATTTTTTCCCCACCTGTACATGGACTGTACAGTGTACGTACAGTATTCGCGTTTTTAGGCCATGTGTATATTAGTACGTAACCAAGAGGAAGCGTGCGCGCACACACAAATACAGCTTGATATTTAATTACACACTTGAGTTTACACAACACAATGGGTGCGGACAATAAATAGTAGGTTTAAGAAAATTTACCTATTCTTCTAGGGCTAAACTTGCAAAGAGGTCGGAAAATTAGGGTGACCCAGAAAAAACAGAACCCACACATTTTGTAATAAAATTTAATTTTAACTAGGGGGCGGGGAGTAGGTTAGGGTTAGGGTTGGGGTTTGAGTTTAGGGTTAGTTTAATGGGAAAATAAATAATTTGGGTTCTGTTTTTTCCGGGTCACCTTGTATACAGGGTGATCCAGAAAAAACAGAACCCACAAATTTTGTAATAAAACTGTTCATTTTAACAAGGGTGTTTAGGGTTAGGTTTAGGGTTAAGGTTAGGGTTGGGGTTTATGGTTAGTTTAATGGGAAAATAAATAAATAATTGGGTTCTGTTTTTTCTGGGTCACCCTGTAATATGTTTTAATTTTCCGACCGATTTGCAAGTTTAGCCTCTTCTAGTTTGTTTTACATTTGCTCTTTTTTCAATGATCCATAACTGTATGCAGTAGTAATACTACTAGTAGTGATAGTACTGTTATATGTGGAGGGGATGGTGGCGGTCATCATCAGAGATGCTAATAGGTACACGTCCTGCGTCCCTGGTGCACAAAAATCTAAAAGGGCGCAGTAAAATCGTATCCATGCATCCCAGTGTTTTTCTTTTTTCTTCTCTCACCATTTCAAGCTAACATAAATACATTTCAATGGTTTCTTAGAAACGAATTACACTGGATAGGTTACAAGATAGGAGTTAGACGGCTTTAGTTGGGACCCATAAATTTTCCCGGGGACTCATTCAAAGCAGATATGTGCATCCTAGGACGCACTAAACTAAAAAGCTATCAACATCACTGATTACATGGGACCAGAATATAATTTATCTATATGTGCGGTCTACAAATTTGAATTTAGGGGAATCAACTATAACGTGAGAAATGTGTCTTCTTCAGGCCTGAGTAGGAGGAGGCTCCGTGGTGTAGTGGCTAACGTGCAGGATTGCGACATCATAGTAAGCGAGTTCAAACTCCAGTCACCTTATTACGTTCACGTTCGGACTAATACCCTTGGGATAGATCTACCTCCTTCCCCCAGCTATAGGTTAAATATTACATCTACTGTTCGTCTACAAAGATGGCTTCGGCATTAGATAACCCAGAAAGGTTGATTGGTCATTAAATAAAGAAACCAAATATGAAATGACAGCTGAAGACAATCAGAAAACATGCTTAACTCACGCACACACACACACACACACACATACACACACATACACACAATACCAACATAAGATAACGCGGTTAAATCTTACTTAACGGACATAAATTCCGCCATCGTAAAATGTAATGAAATTTTCAGTGTTGATATATTAATGAATAAAAGATATAATGTACCAGTTATTTTATTTAAAAACTTTTACATTTTTTCTTTGAGGTGTAACATAGATTCTCAAAGTGATTACAGTAGCGGGTTAAATCTTACTTAACGGACATAAATTCCACCATCGTATGTCACCCCGCCGAAAGATTAAAAAATACTAAAAATCAAAGAATTAATCGAATTTAATGAAATTTTCAGTGTTGATATATTAATGAATAAACAATATAATGCACCAGTTATTTTATTTGAAAATTCTTACATTTTTTCAGGTCAGTTAACTTTGAACCACGTATCTTTGAGGCGTAACACAGATTCACAAACATACGTGGTTTAAAGTTAATTGACCTGAAAAAATATAAAAGTTTTTAAATAAAATAACTGGTGCATTATATCTTTTATTCATTAATGTATCAACACTGAAAATTTCATTAAATTCGGTTAACTCCTTGATTTTTAGTATTTTTTTTCTTTCGGCAGGGTGACATACGATAGTGGAATTTAGGTTCGTTAATAGGGTTTAACCGATAACGCTTTGTGTATGAAAGTGGTGGCTGGCTGGCTGGCTGGCTGGTTGGTTGGTTGGTTGGGGTTAATGGTGCGGCAAGAGGTTTAATGTTTTAAGTTTAAAAGGTAACTGAATATTTTGGTGCGTGTTCTTAGGGTTTGCTTTTTACCCCATCTTATTTGGTGGTCGCGCTGAAAAGAAAGGAATTCAAGGAAAGAAAATGAAAGAGACAAAGACAAAAGGTGGTTTTATGATTAAGGCTTTATTCACCGGTCATAGCCACCACGTGGCAAGGAAATATCTCCCTGGCCAGTAGTAGTGACTAGACACAGTTAAGGCCTAAAATCGAATGGCCGAGAGATTATCTTTGGAGTCGGAAGTGGGTCCTTTTTCCTGCACATGGTCGGAGGATTCTTCCGGTAAAGGCTCATATGAGTTTGTTATTTTTTAAATTTTAAATTTTTATTTTAATCCCCACAGGTTTTATGGTATGTCAACCGTTATGCCTAAGACATTTTTGTTTTATTCATTCTTGTTGAGTATTCAAATTTTTTAACTCATTTTTAAACACATTTTTAAAAACTAATCTTTTGATCTAAACCATAGATTGGACCCTAACAGCTCCGAGTTAGAGTGGACTTGGGAGTAATGGCAGTGAAAGGGTATTCCCCACTCACCAGAGCTCTAGAAATCAGTTTAACGCCATACCCAGGAAACCGAAGTGGATAGAAAGAAAGTAGGAGGGACTCAAAATCAAAACTCTTAGCCCAGTAGTTACCAAACTTATTTTGTAGCGGAACCCTAATATGATTTTGCGGAACCCATAACTTTTTTAGTATGGATAGGATTATTCAGACTATTGTCCGCATCTTCATTGTTATCTGTACAGCTGATGTGCCCTTCGGCCTTCTTCGGGTATTTCTTGACGGAATTGGGAGCCTTCTCAAATGTCGGATTCTGGAGCTTTCTCGAGTCGGGACCTTCTTTTTGAATTCGGGAACCTTCTTTTAGAACTCGGGAGCCATAATAATGTCCGAATAATCTAAATAATACTAATTATCAAGCCTCATCTAAAAAAAATTCAAAGAAAGAGCTTATGTGTATAGAAGTAATGTCCTAATAAGACAAGAGTGATTTATAGGTAAAGTCTTGAGTGCTGCTGATATAGAGTAAAGTAAAACTCTCATGTAAATCATGTTCTTGTATGACATGCGGCACAAGTTTAGGGACGCAAAGGACCCTGTCCTGTGGCAAGTAAGGGATGTAACCCTATAGATATAAGGGAATCGCGTCCTTTGTACGTTCGTATTTACATTTGTCTATTTATTTCATTAGAGGTTTTTGTTTTTTTGGTACACGTTCCTATCGAATACGAATAATTCTTAAACTGATCTATTTGACTCATAGATCAGACCCTAAAATCGAATATGGCAGTAATGGAAACGTAGGGCTATCTACTCCCCAGATTCCTAGAACTAAAATCTCATCATAAGATGCTATTTAGTGTCATACCGAGAAAACTCCTTGGGAGGGTGGGTATTACCCCTCTACAGAGGATACAGACAGCATAACGTAAGCCACGCCTACAGGGTGGGGTTTGAATGATTTTGATTTACATCAATACACTGACTCTTAACACTGATATTGTAACTAAGTATAAAGTGTTTCCACACTGCCCAAGATCTCCAGAACAGGAGCCTCACCATCAAATACAATTTAGCATCATATCCCAGACATATTAGAATTAGATTGATTCCAAGTGATTTTATCTTTGGAATGAAAATTTTCATCGAAGATATGATTCATTAATTTTGTAAAATAAATAAATTTTTAGGCATTACTGGGTTTTCTTTGTCTAAATTTTTTACGGATATAAGGATTAAGTTGATACAGTTCTAAGTGACAATCATCTGTAGGTTGCAGGTTCAATCCTTACTACGGGCAAAAATAATATAAAATACTTAATGTAGCTTAACACTTGTACCCGGTCATGGTTAAATGAATTAGAACAATTTACCCCCAATGGATTAAATAAAGGGTATATTTGGGAAGGCTCCCAATTAACATATGAAGGTTCCGAATTCGTCAAGAAACACCTGAAAGGTCGAGGGCACAATATATATATATATTATATATATATATATATATATATATTATATATATATATATATATATATGAATAGAGAATGAAAATGAGAAAAGTATTGGCATGAAAAGGTGCTCAATGCTAATAAAGCAGAGCAGATTTATAATCAATGGTAATATTATGGTTTTACACTCATAACTTGAAGTTTCATGGTAATCCAATCATCAGATGAGTCCAATGGTTGAGATGTTAAAAACCAGTCGTGAAATGGTTGAGATGTTAAAAGACTGGTTTTTAACATCTCAACCATTGGACTCATCTGATGATTGGATACCATGAAACTTCAAGTTATGAGTGTAAACCCATAATATATATATATATATATATATATATATATATATATATATATATATATTATAAGTTGAGTACAACTGTCCGAAAAATATAAATGATTTTCTTTTAATGTTTTTACTAATTTTTTAAAATCAAAAATTTTTTTTTTTAAATGTACCTTACCTCGTGGAACCCTATGATTTCATTTGGAAATCCTAGTGCTCCGTCCGCGGCAACCACTTCGAAAAAAATGTTACTTTAGTCTAATAAATTCTACTTGCGCCACAGAAATCGTTTAATTTCAGTCTAATTTGTTGAGGACATAACGTAGCCATATGTCACGTGCGAGTATGACACGTGCAGGTAGGACAAGCACTTTGCAGCCACCGAACGCACAGAACGAGATAAGGAGAGAGGGGGAGGGGGAGAGATAGTGAGTGAAAGGAGGGAGGGTTTGAGGAAGGACAAAATCTACCAGCTCCCATGTGAAAATTAGCAGACTAACAATAGCTAAACAGTAAACACATATTTTAGTATATGCGGGAAAATCCAATAGATAACTGTACTAGTAGTTTTACTACCTATTTGCTACAGTATAGACAAACGACTGGTACTTAGCCGTGTACACACACACACACACACACACATACACACACACACACACACCCGTGTGTGTTTGTATGTGTATATATCTCTCTATATATTAATTTCTATTTTATTTTCTTAAACATATATATATATGTATATATATATACATAAGTATACAAAATGTATATATGAGTATATATATATATATACACTCATAATATATATATACACTCATAATGATAATATATATACACACTCATATATATATATATATATATATATATATATATATATATATATATATATGAGTGTGTATATATATTATCGACATCATCATGAACTGCTGTTACCAGATCATAATGGTTTAGTAAATAATAATAACAATGATAATGAATAATAATAAATAATAATAATGATGATGAGGATGATGATGATGATATATATATACACACACTCATAATAAAAATAGTAATAATAATAATAATGATAATGATGATGATGATAATGATATATATATATACACACAGTATATATATATACATATTGATTGATTTTTCTCGATTTGTTTAGCCTTAAATTTAATAGGTATCCCGCCTAATTAATTAATTATTAATTAATTAACTTTCATAAAATTACGTTCGACTTCAATTAAGCACACATTCTCCCACATATATATGTATATATATGTATATATATACATATATATGTGTATATATATATATATATATATATATATATATATATATATATATATATATATATGAGAGTGCGTGTATACATATATATTATCATCATCATCATTATTATTATTATTATTATTATTATTATTATTATTATTATTTACTAGACCATTATGATCTCCTGGTAACAGCAGTTCATGATGATGTCGACGCTTCTATCTAGGAAGGAGTGAAAGATTTTAATCAACATTTCAAAATTTCACCGATTTATCGAGAATTTTGATGATTATAAAATGACGTTCAGCGCGAAAGCAGACCCCCACCCCACAAAAACAATTCTATTGGACTGAAAATTGTTTGATTCTTTAATTCAGAACATTTTCAGTGCATTGCTCTGATAAAAATCACGCTATGATGAGCTCGATACCGTTTTGACTTTTAGAGATAGATAGATCGATAGATATATAGGTAGATAAATTGAGAGAGAGAGAGATAGAGAGAGAGAGAGAGAGAAGAGAGAGAGAGAGAGAGAGAGAGAGAGGAGAGAGAGAGAGAGAGAGAGAATATTCAGTTATTATTATTATTATTATTATTATTATTATTATTATTAAGACCTGTGGATATAGCACAGTATGATGATTTAATTATTACAAGGTTTGATATGTTTACTTAAGAGCTATGGCTAAATATTTCATAATGTAAAAAGTATAATCTTGATTGCCCCCCCTCTCCTCTTCTTTTTTTTTTCATTTTTTTCTTTATATTCGATTGAAACAGATTAGCGTTATCGCTCCCGCACGCTCGCCCACTTTCTATATATTCCCCTACTAAGATTCGGCGGATAAGCAACACCTGATAATCACGATTCATAGTTTTATCTGGACATACATACTTACATAGACACCAGCTGCCCTTTATATATGTACTAGATACGATTACCCAGCGTCGCCTGGGTAGAAGGGTGATTTTTTAAAGAAAAAGTTAGTCTCGAAGGTCCATTAATACTGAATTGTGAGTTGGATCTCCGCAAGATGCCCCATTAAAATCCCCAAGTAAAAAAAAAAAAAAAAAAAAAAAAACGACAGTGCGTTGATCCAGCCACTGAAAAGAAAAATTAATGTCTACTATTTACAATATTAAATGTCAAAAAAATCTATTCTGTTATCATTTAAATTTTATTCTTTAATTATCTTCAAGAATATAAATCAAATCTTCATTATTTTTGCTCAAAAAGCAAAATCTGGCGATAGTGAATGTGTACCTATATTTACTTAGTCGTTAATTGTTTTATTTTTGTAGTTTCCTTCAACTTCCCTTTATATATGTATAAATAGATTATATTTTTACCGATTATCTATTAAATATTTTGATGTTCGAACGACAATTAAAACAGTTTCGGTGAATTAGTATTTTTGATTGCCCTTGGTCCACACTCGTCGACTTGAAAAAAACTTAAAAACTGAATAAAACAACCCTTAGGTTATTTCCTATAAATCCAACATAAACACTTGACTGATAAATGATTTATTTATTTATTGATCTATTAGGAAAAAAGGAGATGAGGTTAGGGTTAGGGTTTAGGGTTAGGGTTTAGGGTTAGGGTTTAGGGTTAGTTTAATGGGGGAAAATAATTTATCAGCTAAGTTTATGTTTATGTTGGACTTATAGGAAATAACCCAACCCTTGTTTGTTTGTTATATTTACTGAAACATGTAGATATTTTCTGACCCCCCCCCTTCACCATGTCAGATGAACATAAAGCCCGATTAACGCGGGGATCCACACACAAACCGAAGTTCATGTTGTAGCCAATTTAAAAATTGCATAAATCCCTTCGGCATTCCTCTTTTGTGGCGCCTCAGGCACCGGGCAATAAACCCAGAATTGCCCCCTTTTAAATGGGAGCAGATGTTTCCTGGGTCGATGGATTCCTGGGATTCACGCTGATTTATTTATATCTTATCGGTCCAGAGGCCGAAGCCAAATGACACGGGGCACGAAGCCCGGGTATAAATAGGATTTGTGGCTGAAATATACATTATATTTGCACCTTTTTAAATCCTGTATTGCATCTGTTCTCTGCAAACATATCCCCTCTCCCCCTCCTCTCTCTCTCTCTCTCTCTCTCTCTCTCTCTCTCTCTCTGTCACTTTATTTATCCCTCTGTCTCTGTCTCTCTGTCTCTTTCTTTGTCTCTGTCTCTGTCTGTCTGTCTGTCTGTCTCTCTCTCTTCTCTCTCATGCACCTTAACTTTCTTTATTTGTTTGCCCCCCCCCTCAGTATAACTTTCTAACTCTTTTTCAATCTATTTTTACTTCCAACTTATTCTCTCTTTACTTCCTTCTTTCTTTCTTTCTTTCTTTCTTTCGTTTACTCAAGTGATTTGAAGAATTTACAGAAAAGGCATACTGTCCACATAGATTTTTTTTACCTCACTTCGTATTGCAAAGAGAGTTTAACATTTAAAAATGTAACACAAATAATTTTTACAGAAATTTCAACTTTATGTATAGAAAATGAACACGCTCGCTCTATTATTCGGTTTTCGTTTTTAAATTTTAAAAAATTGATTTAAAAAGAAGGAAAAGTAATATTTTCCAGGCAATTATAAAGCTCAAAGTATATGTAGGTGCGTGGGTGTAATGGTTAGAGTCGTAGGAAATGGACTCGTCGACCAGAGTTCAATCTTGGACGAAGCTGTTTGCATTTACCATGGCGCTAATACCCTTAGGAAATGTATGAATCCAATTCTCCCTCCAGCTATGGGCAAATAGCAGGCAGGCTGACCTCTTTAACCATGGCTAGGTAACCAGTCTAGGAGAAGGAAAACGCTGAATTCAAACCTGTTAAACTCTGCTAAAGAAATTGTCCTCGTGTCTCATCCTGCTCGTGCGGAGGGGTTGGGAAAATATATATAAAGCTCAAAGTAATTTTATAATGATACTTAGGGTGAATATGGAAGGCGCGCCAGTTGTATTGATTTTCGTCAAAGGAAATGGACACGGCGATACGAGTTCACATCTTGGACGAGATTGTTTGCATTTCACATGGCGTTTATACTTTTAAGAAACGTATGAATCAACCAAATTCTCCCTCCAGCTATGGGTAAAATAGCAGGACAGACTGGGCTCTTTAACCGTTGTATGGCAACCGGTTTAGGAAAGGAAAATGAATTCAAACCTATAAAACCCCGCTTTAAAAAATGACCTCGTATCACATCCTACTCATACAGAGAGTTTGATACATAGACTGAAAATTGATTATAAAAGTAACCCCCCCCCCAAGCTTTCTTTTATTAGTAAACTGTGCATTATTACGACTGGTCTTAGGGGATAAAATGGATTGAATTCTCGTTGCCTTCTCTATGATTTAAATTCAGATTGTTCCTTCTGTTGGAATATTTTGTGTATATAAGGTGTGCTCCAATTGCCCACCTGAATTTATAGACTAGCCTAAGTCACGTGCTTTATTACTTCGCCAATCACCAAACATACTGCGTGGCTGATACACTACTTAAACCCACACACTGACCATAATTCTAATTGCACTCATTGAGGAGAGACTTAGAATACTCAGGATTACCAGACGATTACCAATACTCAGGACTCTTTACAAGTGTCCAATTCCACTGGACAAGTGCTCTGGCTTAAGGCCTACAGGATGGCCCAGGAGATTGTAACACCTTCTCCTAGACTGGTTACTCATCACCAAGGCAAGAGAGCTCATACTACCCCTCTTGGTGGGAGGGAGGGAGGGAGGGGTTCAGTGCAAAATAAACGCAGTTATCCTCGGTCGAAATTTGATTTTCGGCCCACTGATGCCATTTTCCGTACCAATAACAATTATCCTCCCCATCTCACACCTAAAAACTGAACATATTACTGATTTTATAAGTTCAGTATCCCCACTTACGAGTTTTCCGAGTTACGAGCTCTTTTTTTCTCTATCTTTCTCCTACTCTCTTTCTTTCTTTCTTTCTTATTTCCTTTCTTTCTTCCTTCTTTCTTTTCTTTCTTATTATATTTTTTCTGTGTAGCATTTCCTTTTCTTCCCTTTCTTTCTTTGTAATAAAAACGGAATGATCCATTATTTAGTTAAGGTGGAGACATTAATAAAAAAAAAAAAAAATTCTGCGGATAGGCAACACCAGATAATCAGGATTTACAATTTTGCATTTCATCTGGGACGATTTGGATGTTTTTTTCTGGGTCGCCCTGTATACAAGGTGACCCAGAAAAAACAGAACCCAAATTATTTATTTTCCCATTAAACTAACCCTAAACCCAAACCCCAACCCTAACCCTAACCCATTTTTAACCGGAGGGTGTTGCAAGATGATAACGGTCGGTAGATTAAGGAACAAGCGTATCTATATTTATATATAGATCATTAATTATTTTTTTTATTATAATAGAGATTGTGTTTGTCTGTAACCGAAACCATATGACTCAAGTCACAATTCCCTTAGTTATTTACTTCATATTCTCCATGGTTTTAGTTTTATTTAAACCTATATTATTAATAAAATCATTTTACATTATTAATACTGTTGGATTTATCTACAGGTATTTGCCTCTCATCCCACTTATGAGGGCGTGACACAAGGACATTTTTATGTTGGCCCACCCACAAGCCGAAGCTCATGGGTGGTAGGTGGAAAAATTGCGTAGATCCTGTCGGCATTCCCCCTCAAGGGGGTGCCTCAGGCGCTGGGCAATAAACCCAGCCCTGTCCCTTTAAATCAAGGGGGAAGGTATTGCCTGGGGGGATATCACCCTGGGATCGACGCTATTAACTTGTAAAGATCCAGGGCCGAAGCCACTGGTCTCCCACCACGAGGGGCGGGCTTATCTACATATTAAAAACTTGCAATTGTATTTATATATGCAACAAAATAGCGTAATTTGCATATTGATATTAATAATTTGATTTTGATAAATATGTGATTAGTATTATCGATGTCTGATTGTTTGGTCTTATTTTAATGAATATGAGCAAAAATATCGGAGATGAATCTTAAAAGAAATCCATTAACAAGAAAAAATAACTGTAATTTTATTTTTTACTTCCTATTTTAACTAAATAGTTAAATAAGGAAAATTTAGCAATGAAAGACGGGAGTGATGGAAGATTCAGTTTCAGTTGTTCTATTTTTCGATTATATCCCCCTCTGTTTCAAATCTTTTCATCTGCAAATCGTTCTATCTGCATTCTTATTTAGTTTCATTAGCCTTTCTAATTTAATGTAATATTTTGTTACATTAAAACTTAAATACTTGCACCTGAAGGGTGCATATATTTGCTAGAGATATATAATAATGATTTTTATTTATTATTTCAGATAGCTGACACGAGCTGCTACAGTTTGGAATTGGGGCTGCTTGCAAATACATGGAAACATAATCGTGTGCAGTTTGTCAAGAGCATGGAGGATATGCGACATGATTTCATTGCAAGATACTTATTACTTTTATTGTTTTATTGTTTTATTGTTTTGGTTCCTTTTATTTTTATTGTCCGCGTTACTTTTTGATAGAGGGTAACAATATATATATATATTGCCCGGTTTCAACCAGTCCGGTTTCAAATCACGCACAGGGCGGCCTTCCTATCTATAGCTCTGCTGATGAGGCCTAATAGGCCGAAATGTACATACAGAGATTGATTTTTCTCGATTTGTTTAGCCATACATTTGAATAGGCATTCCCACCTAATTCATTATTAATTAATTAATTTTCAAAATTAGGTACGACTCCAATTAAGCACATATTCTCCTAAAATTGTCGGCAAAAAGCCATTCCAAACACACCGTGTTTACAACTTATCATATATATATATATATATATATATATATATATATATATATATATGGTGTACAATACATTTATGGTGTGATTGTTACCATTGGTTTCAAGTCAGCATGTTAGTCACTTATCAACGCGCCTCTTAAGAAGGTCATGAAGATGATGAACTACACTGGACCATGACATGCCAAGCTCGCCTGATACTCTCTGGGTGCTTCTCACTGGATTTTAAGCACAGCCTCAGAATCAAAAGTTTTAATATTTCTCTGAATTTTTTAGATGAGGCTTGATAATTTGTATTATTTGGATTATTCAGACTATTGTCTTCATCTTTATTGTTGTTGTTGTTCATATACTTTCAAACCACCCTTTACAATGAACGCGATTCCTTAACCTCTAAGCATGAAATAACCTATGCCGTTAAAACTTTTAATCTTTCTTTCTTTCTTTCTTTCTTATTATATTTTTTCTGTGTAGTATGTCCTTTTCTTCCATGTCTTTCTTTGTAATAAAAACGGAATGGTCCATTATTTAGCTGTGATGACGACACTCATAAAAAATAAGAATTCCGCAGATAAGCAACACCAGATAATCAGGATTTACATTTTTGCGACATGACTTCATAGCAAGATACTTATTACTGTTATTATTGTTTAATTGTTTTCATTCCTTTTATTTCTTTATTGTCCGCGTTACTTTTTGATAGAGAGTAACAATACTTTCAGACCACCCTGTATAATGAACGCGATTCCTTAACCTCTCAGCATGAACTAACCTTTGCCGTTAAGATCAACTACTGTATTTGACGGCATATAAGGCGCACGGGCATATAAGACGCACCCTCATTTCAGCAGTTCAAATTCAGGAAAAAAAGTTTTTAGTATATTTAAGCATATATTGTTGAAAACAGTCTAGCTGTGCTTGATTATAACAATATCAGCAATAAAATAAGGATGCATGGGGTTTAGGGTAGGTAAAAGTACTGAGTGTAAGCTGGGTTAGTGAGCATCATAGAGAAGATTAGCCTAGGCCTACGGGAGGTCTCAAACTTCACCTACGATGTATAAGACACAGGGCAATTTTTTTAGCCAAAATTTTAGAAAAAAGTAGGTCCTATATGCCGTCAAATACGGTAATCTATTAATCAAAAGATATTCAAATCGGAAAATGAGGCTGGGTAAAAAAAACAACTACATCCTGGTATTATTTGTACGAAAAGAGTTTTCATTTCACATCGATTTTATGATCGACTTTGTGGCGCTGTGTAAAAATCGAAATAAATACAGACTGATGATACCAAGCGTAAAGATCCTCTCTGGCTCATAACAATTAATGCGAGTTACTAAAACACTTACAGGTCTTCGCTTAGAGTACACGACGCAAAGGCAGACGGAACGTGTAATATGCTTTCTCTGGTTCAGGGTTTGTTTTTTGTTAGTAATGTTTTTTTTTCTTATCACATCTTCTTCCTCCACAGCGGCGTAAAGTGCAGCTTTGCTGATCCTAGTTCATGGCCTATCTGAAACCGTTGGAGGTGTGTGGTGTAATGGTTAGAGTCGTGGGAAAAGGGCTCGTTCAAATCCTGGACGAAACTACAGTTCACATAGCGCTAATACCCTTGGTAAAGGTATGAATCCAACTACTCACCCTCCATCTATGGGTAAATAGTGTTACATAATCATTAGATACCTAATGATTATGACAATAGTGTAGAAATCATTATGGCGATCAGTATAGCTGATGGCCTTGAGAGTGAGTGACAGCGTGACAGTGACAGAGTGAGTGACAGTGACTTAGTCAGTTATAGTTAGAACTTAGAAGCGAAGCTAGCAAGATGTAAGGATCCGCGCGCATTGTCTGGTCTGGGGGTTTATGGAATAAAGTAACATCATCGTAAATCGAAGTCTTGTTGTTATTACTAAAAGCTAACAATAGCACAGGGCTTCTGATAAGCAGTGATCCCCAACAGAGACCAGATCCGGAATCCTCAATAGAAGACCAGACGAGACCTTAGAAGATATACCAGATCCGGCCAGAAGAATAGACGACCAGAGTAAGAGAAGTATATAACATATAGATATTTGGTACCGTCAAAGAAAAGGCACTACGTAATATATATCTATTTGGTACCGTGACGACGCCGCTACGTTACAATAGTAGGGCAGACTGTGCTCTTTAACCTTGGTTAGGCAACCAGTATAGGAGAAGGATAACTCTGGATTCAAACCTGTTAAATTCGCTTGGGGTGGTCACCACTAGAATAGGCTCAGTCCTAATTAGTGATCTATTTCACTAATCAAAAAAATTATTTAATTGGTTGGCTTTACGGCATATCAACTCTTTTCGGGTCAATAATCTTCATACAATGACTGCTATTTACACAGTAGCATTGCAACCAACAAAGCCTTCATCAGATGATGACTCTGGGTTCAGGTATGGTTTCGGGGCCGAAGCATCATTACCACCAACCCAGAGCGCCCCAGCAGTATTCACGATACCACAGAACTTTATCGGTTGATGTCACAATGTAGGACTGCCATATCCACGCTGATGCGTTAGAGCTTTCTCTGGATCTTTTTTATGTATTTCTCTTGTCTGGTGGAGAAAGTCCAAGTTTAGACAAAAATGCCAAGTTGAGTTGGTAATAAATCCCGGCATCCGACTTCGATGGGAAATACATTTGTTATTCATCCATTTCTGACATTTAATGCGAATCAAGTCATTTTGATATTCGGACTCTTACAGTGGCATGCTGTTTCTTAAATGGTCACTCATCTAAATATTGAACAGGCTCATCGTTGCTTAAAAGGAATTTGGAGGCGTGTGGTGTAATGGTTACCGTCGTATGAAAGGAACATGTCCGAGATGAGTTCAAATCCTGGACACGGTTGTTGCATTTCGCATAACGCTAATACCCTTTTCGCATAGCGCTATAACATTAGGAAAGGTACGAATCAAAATATTCTTCCTCAACTATGAGTGAATAGTAAGGAAGACTGGGCTTTTAACCTTTGTATGGTAACCGGTCTAGAAGGAAAACTCTGAATTCAAACCGAAGGGGCTCTCTTCTTGTTAGTCAAAACTACTTTGAGAGCTTCTCCTTCCTCCTTCCTCTCCTCCTCCTAATTTTGGGGATCTAGCGGGAACTGTAAACATGTGAATATTTGAATATAGCCTAAAATCTTATGGAGCGTGTTCTACTTTAGATCCGTATAAAAGTTTAAAATCATTGTTTACCTTTTTTACAAAATTTGCCACCCCCAATTATTGCCGCCAATGCAAAAGCCATACTATCTGTCAAAATGGTACATTTTTGCCGTTCTTTTCTCTTGAAGATGTGCTCTTTTTAACGGTGATTTCAAGGTGTGCAAAAAAAGTAAACGAGATTTTTTGTACTGTTGGCACACCTTGTATTCTGAAGAAAAATAACGTTGCATTCATTCTTCATTTCTATCTGGTAAATACAGCTTTAACTTGGTACTTTTTGAACATCCTTCTATTCTGAAAAAAAAATGAATGGAACGTTATTTTTCTTCTTCAGAATACAAGGGTGTTCAAAAAGTACAAAAAATCTCGATACGTTTTTGACACACCTTGTATTTCATTGTTATAATATAGAAATTCATTGAAAAATGTTATATGCAAGTCTCGGTTCTGGCTAAACTTGCAAATCGGTCGGAAAATTATACATATTACAGGGTGGCCCAGAAAAAACAGAACCCAAATTATCTATTCATTTTCCCATTAAACTAACCCTAACCCCTAACCCTAACCCTAACCCCTAACTCTAACCCTAAACCCTAACCCTACCCCCCCTAGTTAAAATTAACAGTTTTATCACAAAATTTGTGGGTTCTGCTTTTTTCTGGGTCACCCTAATTTTCCGACCGATTTGCAAGTTTAGCCCGGTTCTGTTCTTAGGGAAAAAGTTGGAATAAGTAACAATTTACCATTTTAAATATTTCATAAAATCTTAAAGAAAAGTGGGTGGCGCAGTCGTACCGAAATTGTGACCATACCTAATTTTTTTAAAACGCCCTGTATTCTGGGCGAACAATTTGTTACACGAAAATGCTCGTTTAAAATTATTTTCCCCTACTAATATCTTCGTTAAAATGTTCTACGATTTTGTCTATCGGATTCATGTCTGCGGACTGAGTCAGTCCAATAGAATTACATTTTCACTATTTAAATAGTTATTATGACCTTTTACTAGATGAACGCGCTGGGCGTTGTCTAGTTGAATAGTACTATAATTATTTTACTCAAACCTAAAACCACCCACCTAGAATACACCAACGGTATCCCTTGCAGAGGGCTAAGATTACTATGGGGTAGCAAGAGGTTTTGTGTTTTAAGGTTTAAAGGTGGGCTGTGGTTATTCTTGGTGCATGTTCTTAGGGTTTACTTTTAACCCCATCTTATTTGGTGGCCGCGCTGAAAAGGAAAGACTTCAAGGAACGAAAAGAAAGAGACAAAAACAGAAGGTGTTTTTTGACTTAGGCTTTATTCACCGGTCATAGCCACCACACGACAAGAGAATATCTCACTGGCCACTAGTAGCGACTAGACACAGTTAAGGCCTAAACTAGAATGGCCGAGAGATTATCTTGGGGGGTCGGAAGTGGGTATTTTTTCTCGCGCATACGCGGAGTATTCTTCCGGTGAAGGCTCATGGGAGTTTGTTATTTAAATTTTAAAAAAAATGTTATTTTAATCCCCACATTATCTCCTAAACTAAGGCCTGAACTAGAATGGCCGGGAGATTATCTTGGTGGTCGGAAGTGGGTCCTTTTTCTCGCACATACGCGGAGGGTTCTTCTAGTTTGTTATTTTTTAAATCTTTAAAAAAAATCTTAATCCCCACATTACCTCCTCTGAAAAGAGTTTTTTTGGACATCACGAAAAACTAGTGAGGTTCCAGTTCTGAAAACAGTTCGTAGACAACCCAATCTGCGAAAATAGCGTTCTCCTGGTATTTTCTGTGAGCGAGATAAACGCTCGGGCGCATCATCGAGAATGTTCGACAAGTGAGCTTTATGTCTACCAAACTCCCGCCACGGCCGTACCAAATTTTATTGGTATCTTTTACCTGTATGATGGAATATTTCAATTTTCCTTCTCCTAGACTGGTGGCTTTACCAAGATTAACTTTTACCTACCAATTCTCCACGGCTGTACCGAATTTTATTGGTATTTTTTTTCCTGTATGATGGGATATTTCAATTTTCCTTCTCCTAGACTGGTGCTTTACCAAGAGTAACTCTTTCCTTTTTAAATTTCCCCCACGGCTGTACAACAACTTTTATTGGTATTTTTTTCCCTGTATGATGGGATATTTCAATTTTCCTTCTCCTAGACTGGTTGCTTTACCAAGAGTAACTCTTTACCTTTTAAATTTCCCCCACGGCTGTACCAAATTTTATTGGTATTTTTTTGTATGAATGGGATATTTCAATTTTCCTTCTCCTAGACTGGTTGCTTTACCAAGAGTAACTATTTACCTTTTAAATTTCCCCACGGCTGTACCAAATTTTATTGGTATTTTTTCCTGTATGATGGGATATTTCAATTTTCCTTCTCCTAGACTGGTTGCTTTACCAAGAGTAACTCTTTACCTTTTAAAATTTCCCCCGGCTGTACCAATTTTATTGGTATTTTTTTCCTGTATGATGGGATATTTCAATTTTCCTTCTCCTAGACTGATTGCTTTACCAAGAGTAACTCTTTACCTTTTAAATTTCCCCCACGGCTTGTACAAATTTTATTGGTTTTTTTTCCCTGTATGATGGGATATTTCAATTTTCCTTCTCCTAGACTGGTTGCTTACAAGAGTAACCCTTTACCTACCAAATTTTCCTCCACGGCTGTACCAAATTTTATTGGTATTTTTTTCCTGTATGATGGATATTTCAATTTTCCTTCTCCTAGACTGGTTGCTTTACCAAGAGTAACTCTTTACCTTTTAAATTTCCCACGGCTGTACAAATTTTATTGGTATTTTTTTCCTGTATGATGGGATATTTCAATTTTCCTTCTCCTAGACTGGTTGCTTTACCAAGAGTAACTCTTTACCTTTTAAAAATTTCCCCACGGCTGTACCAAATTTTATGGTATTTTTTTCCCTGTATGATGGGATATTTCAATTTTCCTTCTCCTAGACTGGTTGCTTTACCAAGAGTAACTCTTTACTTTTAAATTTCCCCACGGCTGTACCAAATTTTATTGGTATTTTTTTCCCTGTATGATGGGATATTTCAATTTTCCTTCTCCTAGACTGGTTGCTTTACCAAGAGTAACTCTTTACCTTTAAATTTCCCCCACGGCCTGTACCAAATTTTATTGGTATTTTTCCCTGTATGATGGGATATTTCAATTTTCCTTCTCCTAGACTGGTTGCTTTACCAAGAGTAACTCTTTACCTTTTAAATTTCCCCACGGCTGTACCAAATTTTATTGGTATTTTTCCCTGTATGATGGGATATTTCAATTTTCCTTCTCCTAGACTGGTTGCTTTACCAAGAGTAAACTCTTTACCTTTTAAATTTCCCCACGGCTGTACCAAATTTTATTGGTATTTTTTCCTGTATGATGGGATATTTCAATTTTCCTTCTCCTAGACTGGTTGCTTTACCAAGAGTAACTCTTTACCTTTTAAATTTCCCCACGGCTGTACCAAATTTATTGGTATTTTTTCCCTGTATGATGGGATATTTCAATTTTCCTTCTCCTAGACTGGTTGCCTTACTAAGAGTAACCCTTTACCTACCAAATTTCCTCCACGGCTGTACCAAATTTTATTGGTATTTTTTCCTGTATGATGGGATATTTCAATTTTCCTTCTCCTAGACTGGTTGCCTTACTAAGAGTAACCCTTTACCTCCAATTTCCTCCACGGCTGTACCAAATTTTATTGGTATTTTTTTCCTGTATGATGGATATTTCAATTTTCTCCTCCTAGACTGGTTGCTTTACCAAGAGTAACTCTTTACCTTTTAAATTTCCCCCACGGCTGTACAAATTTTATTGGTATTTTTTCCTGTATGATGGGATATTTCAATTTTCCTTCTCCTAGACTGGTTGCCTTACAGGATTAACTCTTTACCTTTTAAATTTCCCCACGGCTGTACAAATTTTATTGGTATTTTTTTCCTGTATGATGGGATATTCAATTTTCCTTCTCCTAGACTGGTTGCTTTACCAGAGTAACTCTTTACCTTTTAAATTTCCCCCACGGCTGTACCAAATTTTATTGGTATTTTTTTCCTGTATGATGGGATATTTCAATTTTCCTTCTCCTAGACTGGTTGCCTTACAAGGATTAACTATTTACCTACCAAATTTCCGCCATGGCTGTACCAAATTTTATTGGTATTTTTTTCCTGTATGATGGGATATTTCAAAGTTCACTATCTATTCGCTTCTGAACTCATTCTATTCAAATAAAGTCCTATTATTACTGTAATCTGAGTCCTTCTGCTCAATTATAATGAACTAACCATCAGTTTTTGTACTTTGTGAGAGAACCGCTGATAGCGATTTAAATTAGGCCAAGAGTTAATAAAGATGACTGACTAAAGTTTACTACGATCTCATAGTCCAATACTTAAGCCATTATTAGAGGGAATCCCTCTAATTCAAAGTAAAACTTCTAGACCGGTTGTTATACGAAGGTGAAAGAGCCCAGTTTGCCCTACTATTTATCCATAGCGGGTGGGAGTATATATTATACAGGATATTAACGCTATGTCAAATGCAAACAGCCTCGTTCAGGATTGGTAACAGAGTCCACTTCATACGAAACTAAGAACCCCGTCCATCCACATTTTCTTCTCTTTTTAAAATTTTTTATTAATTGTAATCAAATATGGCATTATGATTGATCCATTGCCGAATGAAATAAACATCAACTTTATAACTGTCCAATTCTGCGTAATATTAATGCAAAATTGCTTTTTTATTTTTAGACAAAAAAGGTGTTTCTTTCTTTCTAGTAAAAATAAAGAAGAACATTTTTTGAAATATCTATTTCCCTAGTTGGTTGGTTGTTTGATTGGTTCTTGTGGCATGTCAATCCTTGTGGGTTATTTAATACCAAATTTTGTTTATATATATATAATATATATATATATATATATATTATATTATATAATATATTATATCAAACTTGTTGGTAACTCTTGCGACAAGAAAAAAAGAGTCAGATCTTTGCCCTGAAGAGCACTAAGCGAAACTGTTTAGTAGGTATATCTGACTCATTAGGTTTAACTTTATATATATGATATATATATATAATATATATATATTGGCAGCATTTCCTTTATATGTTTTTGGTTGAACGCGACAGACATTTTCTGTCTGACGAGTTTCTTTTTCAATTCTTTGAAATTGAGAATTGTCTGGGCATCTTTTTTATTTCCGGGTGGAATTGGTAAATGAATCCATCGAAGGTTCTAGTGAATTACTAGTGAAAGAATCTTCGGTGGATTCATTCATCAATTCCACAAAAAAGATGGCCAGACAATTGTAAAAGATCGAAAAGAAACTCGCCAGACAGGAAATGTTTGTCACGTTTGAACCAAACATATATATATATATATATATATATATAATATATATATATATAGTGTGTGTGTGTGTGTGTGTGTGTGATTTATTCAGCTTCATGTCTATAAATAAATTGACAGAAAAATAGTTGAAAAGATAATTTCATTAACTCAGTGTATTAATAATTGATCGATGAGGCTTCGCGGTCGCCTGTCTACACCCTGAAAGGAACGAAGTGGTGTGTTTGCAAGGGACTACTCGGCTACTGAGCCAAGGACTGGTATTCCGTCCTCAACATCACAGGTCACACCCACGGCCAACAGGTGCCACGTTGAGGAGATCTACTCATCTGCAGGGTGCGGTCGGCGTATCTACAGCCACAGCCGACAGGGCGTATTTCACTAGTAAAATAGGCATTGATTTCCCGGTGAAATATATATATATAAATATATATATATTAATATTAATTATATATACTCTAATCTCCTATTCAACTTATTTGACAGTTTTCGTCCTATTTAACATTGACCACAGTTTACAGAAGGCGCTGTAACTCAGGGGCACACGATAGTATAGTCTTCCGAGACCTGCAATGCGATAATTATACCATTGACCAAAAATCACCATATCCCAATCATAAGACGAACCATAATACGAACGGCGCCTCCTTCATATATTAAATACTCATTTGCACGTGCGGTGAGATGAATCTCAGGTTAGGATCAGAAAAAAGTTGCGACAGAACTGTTCTACCAAAAAATTTCATTAATAAACGGTGCAACAGAGCTAAGAGTCTTGCGAATATCGTACGTTTTGCACTTGCACAATCTTGTTCTACCAAAAATATTTCGTTATAAAATGTTGCACAGAGTGGGTTGCTGAATATCGAATTGTGCACTTGCCAATCCTGTGTCTACCAAAATATTTCGTTATAAAATGGTTGCACAGACTGAGTTGCTGAATATTCGAAAGCTGTTTGCACTTGCACAATCTGTGTCTAGCCAAAAATATATCGTTATAAAATTTCACAGAGCTAGTTTGATGAATATTCGAAGCTGTTGCACGCACATATCTTTGTGTTCACAAAAAATTTTCGTTATAAATTTACACAGAGCTGAGGTTTGATAATCACAAGCGTTGCACTGCTACATCTTGTGTTCTACAAAATATTTCGTAATACAATGAGTTGCAACAGAGCTGAGGTTGCTGAATATCGAAGTGTTGCACTTGCACAATCTTGTGTTCTAACCAAAAAAATATTTCGTTTTATAAAAGTTTCACAGAGCGGAGGGTTGGTGAATATCGAAGTTTGACTGCACATCTTGGTTCTACCAAAATTAATTCGTTATAAAACGTTGCACGAGCTGGAGGTTGCTGAATATCGAAGTTGTTGCACTTGCACAATCTGGTGTCAACCAAAATATTTCGTTATAAATTTTGCACAGAGCGAGGTTGCTGAATTATCGAAGTGTCTTGCATGCACAATCGTTACCAAAATATTTCGTATAAAATGTTGCGAGCTGAAGGTTTGATGAATATCGAAGCCGTTGACTGCACAATCCTTGTTTCTACCATAAATATTTCGTTATAAAATGGCCAGAGCGAGGGTTGGTATATCGTAAGGTGTGCACTTGCAACATCTAGTGTTCTACTAAAAAATTTTACCCACATCCAAAATCGGCACTGGATTACTATGAATTTATACACCAATAAGCATGTACACAGTACATTTCAAATAATATAATACTATAGTATCACATTTTGCATCTGTTCTACAATAATATTCGTAATAGAAAAGTAATTGATACTGGCTTTCTTTTCTACCCGCACCAAAATTGGAACTGACTGACATGAATTTATGTGTGTAGTGATGGATGTAATACAAAGCTTAACAAGAATTTGAAATACAAGCTGTGAACAAAATCTGGACGAAGCATTTGATGTTTTTATTCTATAATTTTAATGGAGGCATGTGCACAGCTAAGCAATCTATACTTATATAAAGGTAGTTGGTGTGGGTTATTCCTAGTTGAGTAACTGAGTGACCCAGAAAAAAATCAGAACCCAAATTATTATTTATTTCCCATAAACTAACCCTAAACCAACCGTAACCCTAAACCCTAAACCCTAACCCTAAACCCGACTTGTTGGACTTGAACTTCAAAAAAAAAATAAAATTAACAGTTTTATTACAATAATTTGTGAGTTCTGTTTTTTTCTGGGCACCCTGTATATATTAGTTACTGGGTTATGGGTTAGGGTTTTCAACAACACATAGCACATATATAAGAGAAGAAAAACACAAAGAACTCATAAATTCAACAAATAATATTGTATTAAAACAAAAGATTACAAAATCAAGATATACTGATCAAAGTCTGCAGAAATGCTTTTTAAATGTTTATTAATAAGAAATAATAAGGTTTGAATTGACTTCAACTGAGAAAGAAAGGTAAAGTTCAAAATCATAATCAGCAGTCAAGTTACTTAGAGAGAGAGAAAATATTGCTTGTAATACTTCAGCAGTAGGCAGATTTCTTAAAACGAGAGGGTCGTGACTCTTCAGGCATGTTTGATCTTTCTGACTGTTCTTCGAAAGCCTGTTATTTATAGCAATTACCTAGGAAAATCGTCCTTTTTGAAAAACTTCTTTTTTTAGGCCGAACGCATCTGATTGTGTGAAAATTATCCTTTTAAATATTTCTATTTTCTCTCTTTAACTGCGGCCGATCCCCATGCGCAAGCGTTTATTTCGTCATTCCATTTTGCTTTTCAAAGCGTTAACTCTTCCGGCTCACCACAAATTCATACACAGTAACATGTTTATGCATCTGTTGACTAAAGATATAATACCAGTTTACATGTGTTGACTGAAGTTATATAATCACAGTTTAAGAATATGTTGACTAAAGATTACACACAGTTTGCATATGTTGACTAATATGTATACACAGTTGCGTAGGTTACATACACAGAATACATGTGTTGATTGATATTATGTTATTATGCATTACACTATTAAAATTAAACTATTATGTCAAATAATATATATTTATATTTATATTACATCAGCTTTTTATTTTCATCAAAATATAATTTATATTTTTTATTTATTTATTTGTATATTGAATATAAAATATAAAATTTAAATTGTATTTTTTTTTCATTATTTATATTATATTATATGTATTTTCTATATTACTTATTTTTTCTTAGTTATATATATATTTTAAGTATTTTATTTCTCTCTATTATTGGTTATATTTAATTATTTTATTATTATTATATTTATATTATAAATATATATTATTTTTATATTTTTTATTATGTTTTATTTGTGTCAGTTTGCTTAATTATTATATTTTTTTTTTCTTTTTTTCATGTTTATATTATTTAGAATTTTATATTTATTTTATATAATATATTAATAAAATATTTATATTTTTGTTTTGATTTAATATCTTTTCTCTTATTTATTATTTTATATATATATATATATATTATATATATTATATTTTTTTTATATTATCTTTTTTTATATATATTATCACTATTCTTTAGACACTATGTCAAATGTAACTCTAATTTATATTCGCAGACCGCAAGCGGCTATATTTTTTTTCGACCCGCATAATATATCAGAATAATTATTTATCTTGGACCATTTATACCTTTATGCGCTCTTGCGATCTCTGATTCATAAGGACATTTTTTTCATTTACACCGTTCAAAATCCGGTGATTTTAACAAATGATTTTTGATTCTTTTAAATTATAAAACTAACCCCTAACCATAACCCTAACCCTAATCCTAACAAACAACGGATTTTGATGGTGTAAATGAAAAAAATGTCCTTATGAAACGAGATCGAAAAGGGGTGACTAAAGGTCATATGTCCGAAAACTTTAGGGTGTGACAATATGTGTTATTTGCACCTAACAATTATAAACCTTCTTCTGTGTATCACTATTGTTTTTATTTCTTTGTTATTAGCATTTTACACTTCGTATTAAATCAAGTGGAATGTTAACGAATGAATGCGATCAGTTTTAGGTGTGGCCTCTCACTAACTGCGAACTGCTTAACGTCGCCCCTGGCCAAAATAATTCCACACCTGTGTTGACAAAAGATCATACACAATTACATGTGTTAACTAAAGATACAAAAATATTTTTTATATATAAAAAATATATAAATATATAGTTGTAGAAAAAGGTTTTCTCTCTACCGCGGTTTCGAGTTCAAGATACACCTTTCCTCAGGAGAACTAAAAAAAAAGTATATATATAAAATTGCTACCTATAAATTTTAATTCAATAAATTTACTTTTTTCTACAACTATAAATGCTGTATATCATAAGTTAGAGCCCTTTTGGATTAATACTATGCTACTACATAAAAAGTGGTAGTAACTTTGTGAGAATATATAGGTATATACTAATATATATATATATATATATATATATATTATATTATCGTGTTATTATTGCATTTAGGGTCTCAAAAGTACTGCCGCTCCGGTTATAGTGACCTGGAAAATTCTGTCGGGTTTTGACCATGGGTCCTACTGCTCCGGTCAAAGTAGACCGGCAGTATATGGTAATGCTACATTAACCCAAGTTCCCATCTCTCCAGAACTGCAGCTTCACCATCGGATGTAGTTTAGTGGTGTATGATCGTCTGCCCTGCTGGGATGGACTTGTATCCCAAGGGCTTGTATGTCATGTCCACATGCTCAGACAATAAAGTTTGTATTGTTGTTATGTATATACTTCTTGTTCGGATTTATTTATGTACATATTCCCTACGTTGAAAGTGTAGTCTGATCCTCAAATTATTATTAAACCACACATTCAATTCTAAAGTGGGATACCTAGACGCTCTTTTTTTTGTGCGCTGGTTGTGGTGGGTCTTACCTCTTTGCAATCTAAGCCCATTGACAGAGAGGAAAGATTTTGTTTGATTCGACCAACCCGTTTTTTTTAAAGTGTAATCAGTCTACCGTGATTGACGTCTAATGACCTCTAGGGCTACTTGGTATCCGACGAGTGAACCAAAAAACCCTGACGTTATTACACTCCTCACTAACATCGGACACCACGGAAGTTTTGCTTTCAAAGAACACTTGCCAATCCCAAATATACGTAAGTAAGAATGACAACCATACTGAGGTGTGAAAATTGCGGCACATCCGGCACTGGGTTCAAGAAACGTCAATGAGAACCCCGAAATCTTGTACTTTCCTTTCAACTAATGTCTATTTTTGATTTTAAAAAGCAAAATAAAAAAAGTTGTTATTGAATTCGATGCCGCATTAACATCACAAGCAGTACCGATGGATATACCGCAGTATGCTTATTTTAACTATTACAACGTTTGATTATCATAATAACCAATGCTTCAAGCAAATTATAAAACTATTTATTAAAACTTTTATTAAAAACTAGCAGCGGCTACCCGGCGTCGCCTGGTAGAGGGGATTTTTAAAACGTTAGTCCCGCAATCCATTATGACTGAATCGTGAGTTGAATCCTCGTGGGATTCCCATTTAAATCCATGATTAAAAAAATACACCTTACATTGATGCAGCTACTCTAAAAGAAACGTTAATGTCTACTATCTAAAATATTAAATGAAAAAAAATTCATGCTGTTATCATTTAAATTTTATTCTGTAATTATCTTCACAAATATAACAAATCTCTATTATTTCTGCCAAAACCCAAGCCCTGGGATATTTAATGTGTATATATATTTACTTTGTCGTTAATGTTGTATTACACTACATATACACGCAACTCTTTATATATGTATAGATAGATAGATTACTTTAATACTAGCAAGACCTGTGGATAATCATAAAACATTGATATGCTTACTTAGAGGTATTGCAAAATACTTCATTATATAATGTGAAATTAATCTCTCTCACCTTTTCTTTTTCTTCTTCACTTTACATTTCGATTGAAACAGATAGCGTTATCGCTCCGCACGTCACCCCATTCTGTTACTTTTCTCTACTCTTTTCGTTCTCTCTTTCTTTCTCTATCTTTATTATTATTCTCTGTGTAACATGTCGTTTCCTCCCTTCTTTGCAATAAAAACAGAATGACCCGTTAGCTGATGTACACCGACTCACAATAAATAAGAATTCGCGGATATGCCACACCAGATAATCAGGATTTATATTTTTGTGTTTCAGATTGGACGATGGACGGTCATTTTTACCCAGAGGGTGCTGCAAGATGATAATCGTAAAATTAAGGAACACGAGTATTAGTAAATAGATGACAAATATGTTTGTTGAGTACATCGTTCATCCTGCGGAATAATGGATGGGTAAAGTAATTATAAACTAATTTTTAGAGTAGAGCCTCTAGAACTCATTTTACAGACAAAAATAGGTTACAAAAAGTCGTCCTTTTTTGCGGCACCCTCAAATTTGAGAGCAAAAGTAAACATAACTCCGCCAATTTTTGGATTGGAAGCAAATTGTAAAATTGTCTAATTTTTATCATAATCCACACTTAGACAAAATTTAAGTTACTGTTTTCCTTAACCCCAACATTTGTGGTCTTTCCTTCTTGTTGCGCAGGCTGAAAGAATGAAAGAAGGAAGTTGACCTTGTGTCACATCTTACTTGCGGAGGGTTCGTTGTTATATACCCTACATATGGAACAATAATGGTATGTCCCAATCCCATACGGAAATCCCCTGTTCGGTGAGGCGTTAAAATGCACTGACTGCACCTCTGCATAGGGGTAAGACTCCCCAATGGGACCACTGTTGGCCGTAGTGTCGACCCGTGATGCTTAAGGATAAACCCAGTTGGTTGAGCAGTCCATGACTTGCAATACTCCACTTTGGCCCTTCTTGGGCTAGACGGGCGTCGGAGAGGCCCCCTCCGATCAATGGGCTGACACGTCAAGCCTACACTATAATTTTCCCAACCCATTTGACCTTTTGGCAAGCCCCAATCCTTTATCATATGGTTGCTAGAATGCGTGGCTAGGGTCTACGTGTCATGTGTCGTTAAACTCTATCTGATGGTAGGTTCCGTTCTGGAGTTTGGAATGTGAAGCAACCCCTTCATCACCATTGCTCTCTGGTCCACTCTGACCCGGAGTGGTAGTATCTGTTAGGGTCTTCATCTATGGATTAAATAAAAATGTATTTATAAAAAAATTGAGTATCCATTAAGAATGATTATTTTAAAACTATATCGGTTATAATGACCCACTGAGGTGTAATGCCGTAAACACAAAACAAACAAAACAAAAAACCAATCATCCGGAAATATATACTAGAGAGTATTCTGATACACACCAGCAGGTTTACCTTTTTCCGCGTGCGGCGAGTATTGTATTTTGTTAATGTATAAAGATTCCATTCATTCCACCTCCGTTTGTTATTCTCATTTAAGTAAACCTTGTTAGTAAACATTGTAAATACTATATTCAAAGTTTAAATTATTTTGTCGCATCTATCGCCTTCTTTATAGACTCACTCAATCCTAACTTATGCCTGGCTAACGCCCTTGTACATGCGCCAATATATACTAATCTACTGTTAATCCTCACGTTAATCCCAGTTCTGTGCTTTTAAACTAGTTTGCTCTTATCACTATCGCCCTTCCATAACGCTCGAAGGAAGTGGATAGGAGCCGACTCAAATCCACCCGCCCCCCCCCCCCCCCCCCCCCCCCCTCCCCCCCCCCCACCCCCCCCCCCCGACGCTGCCATTGCGTTTCAGTCGCGCCAAACCATGAAGAAATACTGATTGAATTACAATAGATCTTCAGACGGATCTTATTCAACAAGTTTAATAAATATATTATTTAGAATATTGCTTTATCGAACAGTTAAAAAATTGTGTATTATTATATGTACATATATAACTTAATTATTATTATATTTATTTATATATTATATATAGATATAATATATAATATATTCAAAATATATATTGTTATATTTAGATATTAGTATTGGTCAATTTGATCTCTTGTCTGAGATTGCAAGTAACATGAAAACAATAGTAACAACATAAAATCCTAATATTATTATTGATTTAAATTTTGCTCTGCTATATAGCATTTGAGACGCTGGTCTATACATATACTATATATATAATATAATAATATATAATAATCCTCCAATTCTTGGTAAGCACTGTATGGGGAGACATTATTGACCTTTTACGTTTAGCGTAAAGCATTACTCGCCTGTTGTTTACAAGACATTCTCTGGTGATTGTAAAAACATACACTCTGCAGTTGTATCAATAATTGTCGCCCCGATTGACAGTCCGTAGCCGTGAGGCGGAACCTTGACAAGGAAAATCTGTCCGGCTTTGCCCCCGCTAGAGTTACTTAAAAATGTCGACGCACTGATAGACGAAACGTCGAATTTCACGTGTCGTGAAGACGGATATAAAGATATGTATTATTATTTATTATTATTATTAAGGTTTGTCGTAATGAATGGTATTAACTACTCAGGTTACATTTTCCTTAGTAAGTTACGTCACATCCCTATATTTAATTTGTAACCTCAATTATAATTTTAAAAATAATCCAATCAGTTCATGTGTAAAGTCATAGATAACGTTGCTTATAAGTTCATCCTACTTCTCTAGCATGTCCATCATAGCTTGATCTTATTGGAGGTTTGTGAGATGGAGGTTGTTGGTTTGGTTTGTTTGTTTTGTTACGCAATCAATACAATGGTCATTAATCCGATAAGTTTTCAAATAAAGTCAATCTTAAGTGGATATCTGCAGTTCTTTATAAATATCATTGTTTCTATTTAACCCATATAAGTATCTACACTCCGGGTCAGAGTGGATAGGAAGCCAATTAGTATGGAAGGGATGCTCCACAATTCCTCCAATACCTCCAAAACGGAACCTTACCATCAGATAAGAGTTAACGTCATACCAGGACATGAATGTCCTAGCCACCGCCTCTATGCACCCATATGAAGAAAAGTTAGGGCTTTGCACATCAGGGTGTGGGCAATCATATGCGTGTTAGACTTGACGTGACCATTCTCCAATTGATAGAAAGAGGCGTCTCTAGTCCAAAAAGGGCCCAAGGGAGTTGTAAGTCAGACTGCTACCCACTTGGGGTTCATCCTTAACATCACGGTCCAACTACGCCAACAAGGGCCCATTGGGGGATCCACCTTCAAGAAGATTAGTGTTCGTGTATTAACTCCCCACCGATAGGGCGCGAGATGAGTAAAATATCTGTACAGATGCGTGTTTGTTGGGTATTTTTTAACGTATTATAATTACCAATCTCTTACAGTGTGAATGTGAAAGCTAATTTGCGGTATGATTTAAAAATTTGATTTGTAAGTAAATAATCTATATTTGTTTTCTATGTTTGCTGTTATCTTAATAAAATATGAGAGCAAAATTTTCGGGGTCAAGCTAAAAGAAACCAATGCAAGAAGAACTAAATGACATTATATTTTACGTCAATTATAAACTGAATATGTTAAATTAGTAAATTTAACAATGAAGACGTGAGTGATGAAGAATCAGTTACAGGTTATTCTATTTTCAGATATCGCCCTCTTCTTCAATCTTTACTGCATTCTTATCTGTTTCATTGCCTTCATTATGAAATTTTATTACATAAATTAATACTCGCACCCACGAGGTGCATATATTTTGCTAGTAATAGGAGTAAAGTCGTCGGGTGGCCTAAGTCGTATCAGTCAATCATCGAGGGGATTCTATCCCTCTTTCACTATCTGCTAGACCAACGGAGATTGTTTTTTGCGTCTGAGATGGAGCGCCACACACACGCTCCTTACTTACCGCCGGATCCCTGTGCTAACCATATCTGAAATTGGCGAAGGACCGGGATCGATAACTAGGAACCTTTGTGGTTTCTACCCGAACACTCTCCGACTGAGCTACCCGGTCCGGCTGTATATTATAAAGGTAAAAGTATCAACAGACGACATGTTGTTATAATTAATTTGGGAATCATCATAACTCTGTACATCCACAATGCAGCTTATTGTGCACATTTATAGATTATAGAAGGATTTTACAAATTCTAAGAGAGCTCGAATTTATAAGTAAATAAAGTAAAGTTCGGAGTGCCTAAGTCGTATCGAGCCGATCAACTAGGTTAATCTGTATCCATTTCACAGCGTCTAGACCAAGAGATTTTCTTCGTTGAGATGGAGCGCCAATACCTACCACCAGCTCCTCTACTTAACCGCACAGATCCCTGTGCTACTCATACCGATTAGCGAGGCCCGTATCGAACTAGAACCTTGTGGGTTCAAGCCGAACGCTCTCACCGACTGAGCTAGTATATATAATGATAAATGATTAATAAGCAATTTTTCACCTTTCAATAAATATAAAAACAGAAATAACAAACCGCATTTTGGCTATAAATTTATTTATCCAGAAATCAATAAATGAGTCTAGTGTCGCATCAGACAGCCAACTAATAATGACCAAGAAACAAACTGCTATGTATTACCACCCCTTCACCAGTAGGAGTGACACTGGGTCAATTTCTAACGGAATTCTACAGGTTAAATCAAAGTTTCTTTCCCGACTGGTCCTACCAAGTAATAGAGCCAGTCTCCCTTAATATTTATCCGATAGCGGAGGAGAGTAGTTGGATACATAACTCCTCAAGGGTATTAGCGCTATGTGAAAATGCACACAGAATTGAAAATTTCAATAGAATACACCCAGAAATCCACTGATAATATTTGTACAAACCAAATGTCATGGTCATGTAGATTTACAGTATCACGTTTCCTTTGCTATGTTGTACATGATGGCATCTCTGCTAAAAAGGTAAACCGCTTAATATGGGACAGTTCCCAACCTGAGTAGTCGAATGCACTCTATTTACAGATAGCAACAGGAGAGAAATCCGAAAACAAATCGATCGGGGCCCAAATTAGTGTGATGAGCTGAATCCAGTTACCCCATCCAAATCCTGGACAATATCGCTGCATCTGGCATTGCTATCTACTTTCCTTGGATCACGCGGCGTGTGAGAGGAGATTTTAGCTTGATAACAGCTCTACTCTCATATCAAACGCCTGGCTTACGTAGTTCCACACACATCACAAAAAGAAATTGGACACTACACTCGTCTTCCAATCCAATGATACGCTCAGAGGAATGGCATGATTGCTATAGAGACAGATTTAATAGAATCCACCAGGTCATTCAAGTCCTTACATGATGAAGTTGACATATCTGTAAAATCAAACGTGACACATA
>CM042167.1:7679565-7709565 GCA_023376005.1 Doryteuthis pealeii
AGTAGATAAATGAAGAGAGAGAAGAGAAGAAGGGAGAGAGAGAGAGAATATTCAGTTATTATTATAATATTTGGAACCTGTGGAATATAGACAGTATGATATTTAATTATTACAAGTTTGATATGTTTACTTAAGACTATGCTAAATATCATATGGAAAAGATCATCTTGATTGCCCCCCCCTCTCTTCCCTTTTTTTTTTCTTCATTTTTCTTTATATTCGATTCAAACAGATTAGCCGTTATCGCTCCCGCATGCTCGCCCACTTCTATATATTCCCCACTCTTTTCTTTTTTATGTATATTTTTCTGTGTAGCATGTTCTTTTCTTCTCTTTCTTTTCATTATAAAAAAAGAATGATCATTATTTAGTGAGGTGCCGACACTCATAAGAAATAAGATTTCGGCGGATAAAGCAACAGGTAATCACGTTCATGTTTATCTGGACAACATACTACATAGACACCAGCTGCCCTATATAATGTACATAGAGACGATTACCCAGCGCGCCTGGGTAAAGAGTGATTTTTTAAAGAAAAGTTAAGTCTCGCAGGTCCATCAAAACTGAATCGTGAGTTGGATCCCCGCAGGCATGCCCCATTAAATCCCCAAGTAAAAAAAAAAAAATAAAATAAAAAAAAAATGACCGTGCTTATCCAGCCCAATAACTGAAAAGAAAAATAATTGTCTACTATTTACAATATTAAATGTCAAAAAATCTATTCTGTTATCATTTAAATTTTATTCTGTAATTATCTTCAAGAAATAAATCAAATCTTCTTATTTTTGACTCAAAAAGCAAAATCTGGCGATAGTGAAGATGTACCTATATTTACTTGTCGTTTAATTTGTTATTTTTTATTCCTCAACTCCCTTTATATAATGATAAATAGTTTATATTTTACCGTTATCTATTAAATATTTTTGATGTTCGAACGACAATATAAAAACAGTTCGGTGAATTAATATTTTTATATGCCCTTTCCACACTCGTCGACTTGAAAAAAACTAAACTAATTAACAACCCTAAGTTATTTCCATAAATCCAACAAAACACTTGACTGATAAAGGATTTATTATTTATGATTCTCTAGGAAAAAAGGAGATTGAGTAGGTTAGGGTTTAGGATTAGGGTTTTAGGGTTAGTTTAATGGAAAAAAAAATAAATTATCAGCTAAGTTTATGTTTTATGTGACTTATAGAAATACCCAACCTTGTTTGTTTTGTTATATTTAATGAACATGAATATTTTCTGACCCCCCCCCCTCACCATGCATCCAGATGAACATAAAGCCCGATTAACGCGGGGATCCACACACAACCGAAGTTCATGTTGTAGCCAATTTTAAATTGCATAAATCCCGTGGCATTCCTCTTTTGTGGCGCCTCAGGCACCGGACAATAAACCCAGCATTGCCCCTTTTAGACGAGGCAGAAGTTGTTCCTGGTCGATGGATTCCGGGATTCACGCTGATTATTTATATCTTATCGTCCAGAGGCTGAGCCCACGTGACACGGGGCACGAAGCCTGGATAAATAGGATTGTGGGCTGAAATATACATTATATTTGCACCTTTTTAAATCTGTATTGCACCCTTTCTCTGAATGCATTATCTCTCTCTTCTCTCTCTCTCTCTCTCTCTCTCTCTCTCTCTCTCTCTCTCTCTCTCTCTCTCTCTCTTTATTTATCTCTCGTTTTCTTGTCTTTATAGCTCTCGTCTCTGTCTCTGTCTGTCTGTCTGTCTGTCTGTCTCTCCTTATCTGTAATTATTAATCCTGTAATCCACCTTTCTCTGCACACATATCCCCTCTCTCTCTCTCTCTCTCTCTCTCTCTCTCTCTCTCTCTCTCTCTCTCTCTCTCTCTCTCTCTCTCTCTCTCATGCACCTTAACTTTCTTATTTGTTTGCTCCCCTCAGTATAACTTCTAACTCTTTTTCAATTTATTTTACTTCCAACTATTCTCTCTTTACTTCTTCTTCTTTTTCTTTCTTCTTTCTTTCTTCTTTCTTTCTTCTGTTACTCGTGATTTTGAAGAATTTACAGAAAAGCATACTGTCCATAGAATTTTTACTCATTCATATTGCAAAAGAGGTTTAACATTTTAAAGATTTAACACAATAATTTACAGAGATTTAACTTTATGTTTAGAAAATTAACACACATCCTCTATTATTCGGTTTTCGTTTTTAAATTTTAAAAAATTGAATTTAAAAGAAGGAAATAAATTTTCCAGGCAATTAAAAGCTTAAAGTATATGTAGGTGCGTGGTGTAATGGTTAGAGTCGTAGGAAATGGACTCGTCACAAGAGTTAATCCCTGACGAAGCTGTTTGCATTTCCTATGCGCTAATACCCTTGGGAATGTATGAATCCAATTCCCTCCAGCTATGGGCAAATAGCAGCGCAGACTGACCTCTTTAACCATGGCTAGGTAACCAGTCTAGGAGAAGGAAAACTCTGAATTCAAACATGTTAAACTCCGCTTAAGAAATTGACCTCGTGTCTCATCCTGATCGTGCGGAGAGGTTGGGAAATATATATATATAAAGCTCAAAGTAATTTTATAATGATACTTAGGGTGAATATGGAAGGCGCGCCTGTTGTAATGATTTTCGTCAAAGGAAATGGACACGGCGATACGAGTTCATTTCTTGGACGAGATTGTTTGCATTTCACATGGCGTTTATACTCTTAAGAAACATATGAATCAACTAATTCTCCCTCCAGCTATGGGTAAAATAGCAGGATAGACTGGGCTCTTTAACCGTTGTATGGCAACCGGTTTAGGAGAAGGAAAATGAATTCAAACCTATAAAACCCCGCTTTAAAAAATGACCTCGTATCACATCCTGTTCATACAGAGAGTTTGATACATAGACTGAAAATTTATTTAAAAAGTAACACGCCCCTCCCCAAGCTTTCTTTTATTAGTAAACTGTGAATTATTACGACTGGTCTTAGGAGATAAAATTGGGACTGAATTCTCGTTGCCTTCTCTATGATTTAGATTCAGATTGTTCGTTCTGTTGGAATATTTTGGGTATATAGTTATTTACTAAGCTTAGCTTAGATGTAGCACAAGGCCAGAAGTATGGGGTGCCCAATGAGAATTGAACTCACTAACAATGGTCTGCTAATCTAGCTTGCTAACCATTACACCACGTGAGGTGCCCTTTTTACTAAGCTTAGCTTAGATACTGGCACAAGGCTAGATTATGGGACACCCAGTGAGAAGTTATTTACTAAGCTAAGCTTAGATATGGCACAAGGCCAGAAGTATCGGGCGCCCAATGAGAATCGAACTCATTAACAATGGTCTGCAAATCTAACTTGTTAACCATTACACCACATGAGGTGCCCATATTTTGTGTATATAAGGTGTGCTCCAATTGCCCACCTGAATTTATAGACTAGCCTAAGTCACGTGGTTTATTACTTCGCCAATCACCAAACATGCTGCGTGGCTGATACACTACTTAAACTCCTACACTGGTCATAATTCTAATTGCCCTTATTGGGGAGGGACTTACAATACCGGACAATTACCAATACTCAGGACTCTTTACCAAGGATCCAATTCCACTGGATGGCACAGGAGATTGTAACACGTTCTCCTAGACCGGTTATTCACCACCAAGGCAAGAGAGCTCATACTACCCCTCTTAGTAGGAGGGAGGGAGGGAGGGGTTCAGTACAAAATAAACGCAGTTATCCTCGGTCGAAATGTGATTTTCGGCCCACTGATGCCATTTTCCGTACCAATAACAATTATCCTCCCCATCTCACACCTAAAAACTAAACATATTACTGATTTTATAAGTTCAGTGTCCCTACTTACGAGTTTTCCGAGTTACGAGCTCTTTTTTCTCTATCTTTCTCCTACTCTCTTTCTTTCTTTCTTTCTTATTTCCTTTCTTTCTTCCTTCCTTCTTTCTTTTCTTTCTTATTATATTTTTCTGTGTAGCATTTCCTTTTCTTCCCTTTCTTTCTTTGAAATAAAAACGGAATAATCCATTATTTAGTTAAGGTGGAGACATTAAAAAAAAAGAAAGAATTCTGCGGATAGGCAACACCAGATAATCAGGATTTACATTTTTGCATTTCATCTGGGACGATTTGGATGGCCTCATTTTTAACCGGAGAGTGTTGCAAGATGATAATGGTCGGAAGATTAAGGAACAAGCGTATCTATATTTATATATAGATCATTAATTATTTTTTAAAATTATAATGGAGATTGTGTTTGTCTGTAACTGAAACCATATGACTCAAGTCACAATTCCCTTAGTTATTTACTTCATATTCTCCATGGTTTTAGTTTTATTTAAACCTATATTATTAATAAAATCATTTTACATTATTAATACTGTTGGATTTATCTACAGGTATTTGCCTCTCATCCCACTTATGAGGGCGTGACACAAGGACATTTTTATGTGGGTCCACCCAGAAGCCGAAGCTCATGGGTGGTAGGTGGAAAAAATTGCGTCGATCCCGTCGGCATTCCCCCTCAAGGGGGCGCCTCAGGCGCTGGGCAATAAACCCAGCCCTGCCCCTTTAAATCAAGGGGGCAAGTATTGCCTGGGGGAATAGCACCCCGGAATCGACGCTATTAACTTGTAAAGATCCAGGGCTGAAGCTACTGCCCCCCACCACGAGGGGCGGGCTTATCTACATATTAAAAACATGCAATTGTATTTATATATGCAACAAAATAGCGTAATTTGCATATTGATATTAATAATTTGATTTTGATAAATATGTGATTAGTATTATCGATGTCTGATTGTTTGGTCTTATTTTAATGAATATGAGCAAAAATATCGGAGATGAATCTTAAAAGAAATCCATTAACAAGAAAAAATAACTGTAATATTATTTTTTACTTCCTATTTTAACTAAATAATTAAATAAGAAAAATTTAGCAATGACAGACGGGAGTGATGGAAGATTCAGTTTCAGTTGTTCTATTTTTCGATTATATCCCCCTCTGTTTCAAATCTTTTCATCTGCAAATCTTTTTATCTGCATCCTTGTTTAGTTTCATTAGCCTTTCTAATTTAATGTAATATTTTGTTACATTAAAACTTAAATACTTGCACCTGGAGGGTGCATATATTTGCTAGAGATATATAATAATGATTTTTATTTATTATTTCAGATAGCTGACACGAGCTGCTACAGTTATGAATTGGGGCTGCTTGCAAATACATGGAAACATAATCGTGTGCAGTTTGTCAAGAGCATGGAGGATATGTGACATGATTTCATTGCAAGATACTTATTATTTTTATTGTTTTATTGTTTTAATGTTTTGATTCCTTTTATTTTTATTGTCCGCGTTACTTTTTGATAGAGGGTAACAATATATATATATATTGTCCGGTTTCAACCAGTCCGGTTTCAAATCACACACAGAGCGGCCTTCCTATCTATAGCTCTGCTGATGAGGCCTAATAGGCCGAAATGTACATACAGAGATTGATTTTTCTCGATTTGTTTAGCCATACATTTAAATAGGCATTCCCACCTAATTCATTATTAATTAATTAATTTTCAAAATTAGGTACGACTCCAATTAAGCACATATTCTCCTAAAATTGTCGGCAAAAAGCCATTCCAAACACACCGTGTTTACAACTTATCATATATATATATATATATATATATATATATATATATATATATATATATAGTGTACAATACATTTATGGTGTGATTGTTACCATTGGTTTCAAGTCAGCATGTTAGTCACTTATCAACGCGCCGCTTAAGAAGGTCATGAAGGTGATGAACCACACTGGACTATGACATGCTAAGCTCGCCTGATACTTTCTAAGTGCTTCTCACTGGATTTGAAGCACAGCCTCAGAATCAAAAGTTTTAATATTTCTCTGAATTTTTTAGATGAGGCTTGATAATTTGTATTATTTGGATTATTCAGACTATTGTCTTCATCTTTATTGTTGTTGTTGTTCATATACTTTCAAACCACCCTTTACAATGAACGCGATTCCTTAACCTCTAAGCATGAAATAACCTATGCCGTTAAAACTTTTAATCTTTCTTTCTTTCTTTCTTATTATATCTTTCTGTGTAGTATGTCCTTTTCTCCCCGTTCTTTCTTTGTAATAAAAACGGAATGGTCCATTATTTAGCTGAGGTGACGACACTCATAAAAAATAAGAATTCCGTGGATAAGCAACACCAGATAATCAGGATTTACATTTTTGCGACATGACTTCATTGCAAGATACTTATTATGTTATTGTTTAATTGTTTCCATTCCTTTTATTTCTGTATTGTCCGCGTTACTTTTTGGTAGAGGGTAACAATACTTTCGGACAACCCTGTACAATGAACGCGATTCTTTAACCTCTCAGCATGAAATAACCTATGCCGTTAAAATCAACTACCGTATTTGACGGCATTTAAGACGCACGGGCATATAAGACGCACCCCTATTTCAGCATGTCAGATTCAGGAAAAAAAGTTTTGTGTATTTAAGCATATATTGTTGAAAACAGTCTAGCTGTGCCTGATTATAACAATACCAGCAATAAAATAAGGATGCATGGAGTTTAGGGTAGGTAAAAGTACTGAGTGTAAGCTGGGTTAGTGAGCATCATAGAGAAAATTAGCCTAGGCCTACGGGAGGTCTCAAACTTCACCTACGATGTATAAGACGCAGGGCAATTTTTTTAGCCAAAATTTTGGAAAAAAGTAGGTAATCTATTAATCAAAAGATTTTCAAATCGGAAAATGAGGCTGGGTAAAAAAAACAACTACATCCTGGTATTATTTGTACGAAAAGAGTTTTCATTTCACATCGATTTTATGATCGACTTTGTGGCGCTGTGTAAAAATCGAAATAAATACAGACTGATGATACCAAGCGTAAAGATCCTCTCTGGCTCATAACAATTAATGCGAGTTGCTAAAACACTTACAGGTCTTCGCTTAGAGTACACGACGCAAAGGCAGACGGAACGTGTAATATGCTTTCTCTGGTTCAGGGTTTGTTTTTTGTTAGTAATGTTTTTTTCTTATCACATCTTCTTCCTCCACAGCGGCGTAAAGTGCACCTTTGCTGATCCTAGTTCATGGCCTATCTGAAACCGTTGGAGGTGTGTGGTGTAATGGTTAGAGTCGTGGGAAATGGACTCGTTCAAATCCTGGACGAAACTACAGTTCACATAGCGCTAATACCCTTGGTAAAGGTATGAATCCAACTACTCTCCCTCCAGCTATGGGTAAATAGTGTTACATAATCATTAGATACCTAATGATTATGACAATAGTGTAGAAATCATTATGGCGATCAGTATAGCTGATGGCCTTGAGAGTGAGTGACAGCGTGACAGTGACAGAGTGAGTGACAGTGACTTAGTCAGTTATAGTTAGAACTTAGAAGCGAAGCTAGCAAGATGTAAGGATCCGCGCGCATTGTCTGGTCTGGGGGTTTATGGAATAAAGTAACATTATCGTAAATCGAAGTCTTGTTGTTATTACTAAAAGCTAACAATAGCACAGGGCTTCTGATAAGCAGTGATCCTCAACAGAGACCAGACCCGGAATCCTCAATAGAAGACCAGACGAGACCTTAGAAGATATACCAGATCCGGCCAGAAGAATAGACGACCAGAGTAAGAGAAGTATATAACATATAGATATTTGGTACCGTCAAAGAAAAGGCACTACGTAATATATATCTATTTGGTACCGTGACGACGCCGCTACGTTACAATAGTAGGGCAGACTGTGCTCTTTAACCTTGGTTAGGCAACCAGTATAGGAGAAGGATAACTCTGAATTCAAACCTGTTAAATCCGCTTGGGGTGGTCACCACTAGAATAGGCTCAGTCCTAATTAGTGATCTATTTCACTAATTAAAAAAATTATTTAATTGGTTGGCTTTACAGCATATCAACCCTTTTCGGGTCAATAATCTTCATACAATGACTGCTATTTACACAGTAGCATTGCAGCCAACAAAGCCTTCATCAGATGATGGTATGGTTTCGGGGCCGAAGCATCATTACCACTAACCCAGAGCGCCCCAGCAGTATCTCACGATACCACCAGACTTTATCGGTTTGATGTCACAATGTAGGACTGCCATATCCACGCTGATGCCGTTAGAGCTTTCTCTTGGATCTTTTTTATGTATTTTCTCTTGTCTGGTGGAGAAAGTCCAAGTTTAGACAAAAATGCCAAGGTTGAGTTGGTAATAAATCCCCGGCATCCGACTTCGATGGGAAATACATTTGTTATCCATCCGTTTCTGACATTTAATGTCGAATCAAGTCATTTTGATATTCGGACTCTTACAGTACATGCTGTTTCTTAAATGGTCACTCATCTAAATATTGAACAGGCTCATCGTTGCTTAAAAGGAATTTGGAGGCGTGTGGTGTAATGGTTACCGTCGTATGAAAGGAACATGTCGAGACGAGTTCAAATCCTGGACACGGTTGTTTGCATTTCGCATAACGCTAATACCCTTTCGCATAGCGCTAATAACATTAGGAAAGGTACGAATCAAAATATTCTTCCTCAAGCTATGGGTGAATAGTAAGGAAGACTGGGGTTTTTAACCTTTGTATGGTAACCGGTCTAGAAGGAAAACTCTGAATTCAAACCGAAGGGGCTCTCTTCTTGTTAGTCAAAAACTACTTTGAGAGCTTCTCCCTCTCCTTCCCTCCTCCTCCTCCTTAATTTTGGGGATCTAGCGGGAACTGTAAACATGTGAATATTTGAATATAGCCTAAATCTTATGGGGCGTGTTCTACTTTAGATCCGTATAAAAGTTTAAAATCATTGTTTACCTTTTTTTACGAAAATTTGCCACCCCCAATTATTGCCGCCAATGGCAAAAGCCATACTATGTCAAAATGGCACATTTTTGCCGTTCTTTTCTCTTGAAGATGTGCTCTTTTTAACGTGATTTACAAGGTGTGTCAAAAAAGTAACGAGATTTTTTGTACTGTTGGACACATCTTGTATTCTGAAGAAAAATAACGTTCCATTCATTCTTCATTTCTATCTAGGTAAATACAGCTTTAAACTTGGTACTTTTTGACACACCTTCTATTCTGAAAAAAAAAATGAATGGAACGTTATTTTTTTCTTCAGAATACAAGGTGTGTCAAAAAGTACAAAAAATCTCGATACGTTTTCGACACACCTTGTATTTCATTGTTATGATATAGAAATTCATTGAAAAATGTTATATGCAAGTCTCGGTTCTGGGCTAAACTTGCAAATCGGTCGGAAAATTAAAACATATTACAGGGTGACCCAGAAAAAAACAGACCCAAATTATTTATTTATTTTCCCATTAAACTAACCCTAACCCTAACCCTAAACCCTAACCCTAAACGCCCCTAGCTAAAATGAAGTTTTATCACAAAAATTGTGGGTTCTGTTTTTTCTGGGTCACCCTAATTTTCCGACCGATTTGCAAGTTTTGCTCGGTTTTGTTCTTCAAAAAGTTGAAATAAGTAACAATTTACCATTTTAAATATTTCATAAAAGTTTAAAGAAAAGGGGAGGCGCAGTCGTACCGAAATTGTGACCATACCTAATTTTTCTGAAACGCCCTGTATTTTGGGCGAACAATTTGTTACACGAAAATGCTCGTTTAAAATTATTTTTTCCCTGTAATATCTTCGTTAAAATGTTCTACGATTTTGTCTATCGGATTCATGTCTGCGGACTGAGTCAGTCCAATAGAATTACATTTTCACTATTTAAATAGTTATTATGACCTTTTACTAGATGAACGCGCTGGGCGTTGTCTAGTTGAATAGTACTATAATTATTTTACTCAAACCTAAAACCACCCATCTAGAATACGCCAACGGTATCCCTTGCAGAGGGCTAAGATTACTATGGGGTAGCAAGAGGTTTTGTGTTTTAGGTTTAAAAGGTGGGCTGTGGTTATTCTTGGTGCATGTTCTTAGGGTTTACTTTTAACCCCATCTTATTTGGTGGCCGCGCTGAAAAGGAAGGAATTCAAGGAACGAAAAGAAAGAGACAAAAACAGAAGGTGGTTTTATGACTTAGGCTTTATTCACCGGTCATAGCCGCCACACGACAAGAGAATATCTCACTGGCCACTAGTAGCGACTAGACACAGTTAAGGCCTAAACTAGAATAGCCGAGAGATTATCTTGGGGGGTCGGAAGTGGGTATTTTTTCTCGCGCATACGCGGAGTATTCTTCTGGTGAAGGCTCATGGGAGTCTGTTATTTAAATTTAAAAAAAAAATGTTATTTTAATCCCCACATTATCTCCTAAACTAAGGCCTAAACTAGAATGGCTGAGAGATTATCTTGGTGGTCGGAAGTGGGTCCTTTTTCTCGCACATACGCGGAAGGTTCTAGTTTGTTATTTTTTAAATCTTTTTTAAAAAATCTTAATCCCCACATTACCTCCCCTGAAAAGATTTTTTTTGGACATCACAAAAAACTGGTGAGGTTCCAGTTCTCAAAACAGTTGTAGACAACCCAATCTGCGAAAATAACGTTCTCTGGTATTTTCTGTGAGCGAGATAAACGCTCGGGCGCATCATCGAGAATGTTCGACAAGTTAGCTTTATGTCTACCAAACTCCCGCCGCGGCCGTACCAAATTTTATTGGTATCTTTTACCTGTATGATGGGATATTTAAAAGTTCACTATCTAGAACTCGTTCTATTCAAGTAAAGTCCTATTATTATTGTATCTGAGTCCTTCTGTTCAATTATAATGAACTAACCACCAGTTTTTGTACTTTGTCGGGGAACCGCTGATAAGCGATTTAAATTAGGCCAAGAATTAATAAAGATGACTGACTAAACTTTACTACGATCTCATAGTCCAATATTTAAGCCATTACGCTATGGAGGCTCCCTCTAATTCAAAGTAAAATTTCTAGATCGGTTGTTATACGAAGGTGAAAGAGCCCAGTTTGACCTACTATTTATCCATAGCGGGTGGGAGTATATATTCTACAGGATATTAACGCTATGTCAAATGCAAACAGCCTCGTTCAGGATTGGTAACAGAGTCTACTTCATACGAAATTAAGAACCCCGTCCATCCACATTTTCTTCTCTTTTTAAAAAATGTTATTAACTGTAATCAAATATGGCATTATGATTGATCCATTGCCGAATGAAATAAACATCAACTTTATAACTGTCCAATTCTGCGTAATAATTAATGCAAAAATTGCTTTATTTTTTAGACAAAAAAGGTGTTCTTTTCTTTCTAGTAAAAATAAAGAAAGAACATTTTTTGAAATATCTATTTCCCTAGTTGGTTGGTTGTTTGATTGGTTCTTGGTGGCATGTCAATCCTTGTGGGTTATTTAATACCAAAATTTTGTTTATATATATATATATATATATATATATATATATATCAAACTTGTTGGTAAACTCTTGCGGCAAGAAAAAAAAAGAGTCAGATCTTTGCCCTGAAGAGCACTAAGCGAAACTGTTAGTAGGTATATCTGACTCATTAGGTTTAACTTTATATATATATATATATATATATAATATATATATATTGGCAGCATTTCCTTTATACATGTTTGGTTGAACGCGACAGATATTTTCTGTCTGACGAGTTTCTTTTCAATCTTTGAAATTGAGAATTGTCTGGGCATCTTTTTTATTTCCGGGTGGAATTGGTAAATGAATCCATCGAAGGTTCTAGTGAATTACTAGTGAAAGAATCTTCGGTGGATTCATTCATCAATTCCACAAAAAAAGATGGCCAGACAATTGTAAAAGATCGAAAAGAAACTCGCCAGACAGGAAATGTCTGTCACGTTCAATCAAACATATATATATATATATATATATATATATATATATATATAGTGTGTGTGTGTGTGTGTGTGTGTGATTTATTCAGCTTCATGTCTATAAATAAATTGACAGAAATAATAGTTGAAAAAGATAATTTTCATTAACTTCACGTGTATTGATAAATTGATCGGTTGAGGCCTCGCCGGCCGCCTGTCTACACCCTGAAAGGAACGAAGTGTTGCAAGGGACTACTCGGCTACTGAGCCAAGGACTGGTATTCCGTCCTCAATCATCACAGATCACCACCCACGGCCAACAGGTGGCCACGTTGAGGGAGATCTTACTCATCAGCAGGGTGCGGTCGGCGTATTCTACAGCCACAGCCGACAGGGCGTATTTCACTAGTAAAATAGGGCATTGATTTCCCGGTGAAATATATATATATATATATATATATATATATATATATATATATATATATATTCTCCTATTTCACTTATTTGACAGTTCTCCTATTTAACATTGGACTTCACAGTTACAGAAGGCGCTGTAACTTCAGGGGCACACGAATTATATAGTCTTCCGAGACTGCAATGCCGATATGATACATTTGACACAAAGTCACCATATCCATTTCATAAGACGATAACCATTATACAACGGTCGCCTCCTTCATTATATAAATTACTCAGTTGTGCACGTCGGTGAGATGAATTCTCAGTTTAGGGATCAAGAAAAAGTTGCACAGAACTGTTCTACCAAAAATATTTCATTATAAAACGTTGCACAGAGCTGAGAGTTTGCTGAATATCGAAGGTGTTGCACTTGCACAATCTTGTGTTCTACAAAAATATTTCGTTATAAAATGTTGCACAGAGTGAGGGTTTGCTGAATATCGAAGTTGTTGCACTTGCACAATCTTGTGTTCTACCAAAAATATTTCGTTATAAAATGTTGCACAGAGCTGAGGGTTTGCTGAATATCGAAGCTGTTGCACTTGCACAATCTTGTGTTCTACCAAAAATATTTCGTTATAAATGTTGCACAGAGCTGAGGGTTTGATGAATATCGAATGATGAATATCGAAGCTGTTGCACTTGCAACAATCTTGTGTTCTACCAAAAATATTCGTTATAAAATGTTGCACAGAGCTGAGGGTTTGCTGAATATCGAAGTTGTTGCACTTGCACAATCTTGTGTTCTACCAAAAATATTTCGTTATAAAATGTTGCACAGAGCTGAGGGTTTGGTGAATATCGAAGTGTTGCACTTGCACAATCTTGTGTTCAAAAATATTTCGTTATAAAACGTTGCACAGAGCTGAGGGTTTGCTGAATATCGAAGTTGTTGCACTTGCACAATCTTGTGTTCTAAAAATATTTCGTTATAAAATGTTGCACAGAGCTGAGGGTTTGATGAATATCGAAGCTGTTGCACTTGCACAATCTTGTGTTCTACCAAAAATATTCGTTATAAAATGTTGCACAGAGCTGAGGGTTTGGTGAATATCGAAGGTGTTGCACTTGCACAATCTTGTGTTCTACCAAAAATTTCTACCCACACCAAAATCGGCACTGGATTACATGAATTTATACACAATAAGCATGTACACAGTTTACATGTGTTGACAGAAGTTATATATATATATATACACAGTTTGCATCTGTTCTACCACAAATATTTCGTAATAAAAAGTATTGAGACTGGCTTTCTTTTTTCTACCCGCACCCAAAATTGGAACTGACTTACATGAATTTATGGTGTGTGAGTTTGATGGGATGTATATACATAAGCTAAACAAAGAATTTGAAATACAAGATGTGAACCAAAAATACTGGGGACTGAAGCCATTGATTGTTTTTAATTCTATAATTTTAATGGAGGCATGTGCACAGCTAAGCAATCTATACATATATAAAAGGTAGTTGGTGTGGGTTATTTCCTAGTTGAGTAACATGAGTGACCCAGAAAAAACAGAACCCAAATTATTTATTTATTTTCCCATTAAACTAACCCTAAACCCAACCCTAACCCTAACCCTAAACCCTAACCCTAACCCTTGTTGGACTTGAACTTCAAAAAAAAAAATTAAAAATTAACAGTTTTATTACAAAATTTGTGAGTTCTGTTTTTTCTGGGGCACCCTGTAATATTATGTTACTGGGTTAGGGTTAGGGTTTTCAACACACCATAAGGTCACATATATTAAGAAAGAAAAAACAAAGAACTCATAAATTCAACAAATAATATTTGTATTAAAACAAAAGATTACAATAATCAAGAATACTGATCAAAGTCTTGCAGAAAATGCTTTTTAAATGTTTATGTAATAAGATAATAATAAGGTGTTGAATTGACTTCAACTGAGAAAGAAAGGGTAAAGTTCAAAATCAAATCAGCAGTCAAGTTACTTAGAGAGAGAGAAAGATATTGCTTGTAATACCTTCAGCAGTAGGCAGATATTTCTTAAAACGAGAGGCGTGGACTCTTCAGGCATGTTTGATCTTTCTGACTTGTTCTTCGAAAAGCCTGTTATTTATAGCAATTACCTAGGATCGAAATCGGTCTTTTTGAAAAACTTCTTTTTTAGGCGCGAACGCATCTGATTGGTTGAAAATTATCCTTTTAAATATTTCTATTTTTCTCTCTTTAACTGCGCCGATCCCCATGCGCAAAGCGTTTATTTTCGTCATTCCATTTCTGCTTTCAAAGCGTTAACTTCCGGCTCACCACAAATTCATACACAGTAACATGTTATGCATCTGTTGACTAAAGATATATACACAGTTTACATGTGTTGACTGAAGTTATATACACAGTTTACATGTGTTGACTAAAGATTTACACACAGTTTGCATATGTTGACTAAATATGTATACACAGTTTGCGTAGGTTTACATACACAGAATACATGTGTTGATTGAATATTCATGACACTATGCATGACACTACTTCAAAAATAAAACAATTAACGTCAAAATAAATATATATATACATTAAATATCATCAGCTCTTGTTATTTTCAGCAAAAATAATAGAGATTTGATTTATATTCTTGTAGATAATTAAAAAATAAAATTTAAATGATAACAGCATGGATTTTTTTTTCATTTAATATTTTAGATAGTAGACATTAACATTTCTTTTCGGAGTAGCTGAATCAATGCAAAGTCTATTTTTTTTACATAGGGATTTAATATATATATATTATATATATATATATATATATATATATATATATATATATATAAGTAAGAGTCTCTATGTCTGTCAGTTTCTATATATATTTGTTCTTATAACCGTCAGGTTTATATCCTCTTATAAAACTGAATGTATACCAGCAATGAACCAAGATTTTAAAAAATACACATTATATTTTTGTTTGAGAGCGGGTTAAACATTTAGTTACCTCTCATTTTCCATAAGAAAATCTAAATAAAATCTGATAGGGGTATAGATCAATTTTATTATGAGATTCATTTTTTTTTAAAATTTAGACACTATGTCATTTAGACACTATGTCTAAATGGTTATCAATTTAAGGTTCGCAGACCGCAAGCGGCCCACCACAGCGTTTTCTTCGACCCGCAGAAGCATTCAGAAGAAAACTAACTTGGACCATATGACCTTTAGGCGCCCCTCTTGCGATCTCGATTCATAAGGACATTTTTTTCATTTACACCGTCAAAATCCGGTGATTTGTTATCAGATGATTTTTAGATTCTTTTTTAAATTATAAAACTAACCCCTAACCATAACCCCTAACCCTAATCCCTAACAAACAACCGGATTTTGATGGTGTAAATGAAAAAAATGTCCTTATGAAACGAGATCGCAAAAGGGGTGACTAAAGGTCATATGGTCCGAAAACTTTAGGGTGTGACAATATGTGTTATTTGCACCTAACTAAATTTATTAAACCTTCTTCTGTGTATCACTATTGTTTTTTATTTCTTTGTTATTATGCAATTTACACTTCGTATTAAATCAAGTGGAATGTTAACGAATGAATGCGATCAGTTTTAGGTGTGGCCCTCCACTAACTGCGAACTGCTTAAAGTCGCCCCCTGGCCAAAATAATTATCCACCCCTGTGTTGACAAAAGATTCATACACAATTTACATGTGTTAACTAAAGATACATGCAGCATATATATATATAGTTGTAGAAAAAGGTTTTCTCTCTACCGCGGTTTCGATGTTCAAGATACACCTTCCTCAGGAGAACTAAAAAAAAAAAGTATATACATATAAAATTAGCTACCTATAAATTTTAATTCAATTATAATTTTACTTTTTTCTACAACTATAAATGCTGTATATTCTATGAAATATATTGAGCCCTTTTGGGTTAAATACTTATGCTACTACAATAAAATGTGGTAGTAACTTTGTGAGGAATATATATATATATATATATATATATATATATATATATATATATATATATCGTGTTATTATTGCATTTATGGGTCTCTAAAAGGTACTGCCGCTCCGGTTAGAGTGGACCTGGAAAATTCTGTCGGGTTTTCACCCATGGGTCTCTAAAAGGTACTACCGCTCCGGGTCAAAGTAGACCTGGAAGTAATGGTAATGCTATCATTAATCCACATTCCCCATCTCTCCAGAACTGCAGCTTCACCATCGGATGTAGTTTAGTGGTGTATTGATCGTCTGCCCCTGCTGGGATGGACTTGTATCCCAAAGGGCTTGTATGTCATGTTCCACGTGCTCAGACAATAAAGTCTGTATTGTTGTTATGTTATATACTTCTTTGTTCGGATTTATTTATGTACATATTCACCTACATTGGAAGGTTACTCTGATCCTTCTAAATTATTATTAAAACCACACATTCAATTCTAATAGTGGGATACCTAGGACGCCTCTTTTTTGTGTGCGCTGGTGCTGGTGGGTCTTACCTCTTTGCATATTCTAAGCCCCATTGACAGAGAGGTGAAAGATTTTGTTTTGATTCGACCAACCCGTATTGTGTTTTAAACTGTGTAATCAGTCTACCGTGATGACGTCTAATGACCTCTAGTGGCTACTGGTATCCGACGAGGGAACCAAAACAAACCCTGACGTTATTACACTCCTCACTAACATCGGACAATCCCACGGAGTTTTGTGCTTTTCAAGACACAATTGCCAATCCCAAATATACGTAAGTTTAAGAATGACACCATTACTGAGGTGTGAAAATTGCGGCACATCCGGGCACTGTTCAAGAAACGTCAATGAGAACGCCCGGAAATCTTGTACTTTCCTTTCAAACTATGTCATATTTTGATTTTAAAAGCAAAATAAAAACAAAGTTTGTTATTGAATTCGATGCCGCATTTAACATCAACAAGCAGTACCGATGGATATACCGCAGTATGATATTTTAACTATTACAACGTTTGATTATCATATAAACACAATGCTTCAAGCAAATTATAAAACTATTTTATTAAAAACTTTTATTAAAAGACTAGCAGCGGCTACCCGGCGTCGCCTGGGTAGAGGGGTATTTTTTACGTTATTCCGCAAGATCCATTATGACTGAATCGTGAGTTGAATCCCCGTGGGATGCCCCATTTAAATCCATATGTAAAAAAATACACCTTGCATTGATGCAGCTACTCTGAAAAGAAACGTTAATGTCTACTATCTAAAATATTAAATGAAAAAAAAATTCCATGCTGTTATCATTTAAATTTTATTCTTTAATTATCTTCACAAATATAAATCAAATCTCTATTATTTCTGCTCAAAAACCAAGCCCTGTTGATATTCAATGTGTATATATATTTACTTTGTCGTTAATTGTTGTATTTTTACACGTACATATACACGCAACTGCTCTTTATATATGTATAGATAGATAGATTACTTTAATACTAGCAAGACCTGTGGATATAATCATAACATTTGATATGCTTACTTAAGAGGTATTGCAAAATACTTCATTATATAATCTTGATTTAACTCTCTCTCACTCTTTTTTCTTTTTTCTTCTTTTCATCTTATCAATTTTTCGATTGAAACAGATTAGCGTTATCGCTTCCGCACGTTCACCCCATTTCTGTATCTTTTCTCTACTCTCTTTCGTTCTCTCTTTCTTTCCTTCTATCTTATTATATTCTTCTGTGTAACATGTCCTTTTCTTCCCCTTCTTTGCAATAAAAACAGAATGACCCGTTAGCTGATGTGACGACACTCACAATAAATAAGAATTCGGCGGATATGCCACACCAGATAATCAGGATTTAGATTTTTGTGTTTCAGATTGGACGATTTGGACGGTCTCATTTTTAACCAGAGGGTGCTGCAAGATGATAACAATCGTAAAATTAAGTAACACGAGTATTAGTATATAGATGACAAATATAGTTTGTTGAGTACATCGTTTCATCCTGCGGAATAGATGGATGGGGTTAAGTAGATTTATAAACTAATTTTTAGGAGTAGGGAAGCTCTAGAACTCATTTTACAGACAAAATAGGTTACAAAAAGTCGCCCTTTTTCGCGGCACCACTCAAATTTGGAGAGCTAAAAGTAAACATAACTCCGCCAATTTTTGGAATTGGAAGCTCAAATTTTGGTGATTGTCTAATTTTATCATAATCCACACTTAGACAAAATGTAGAGTTACTTGTTTTTCCTTTAACCCCAACATGTGTGGTCTTTCCTTCTTGTTGGTCGCCAGGCTGAAAAGAATGAAGGAAGGAAATTGACCTTGTGTCACATCTTACTTATGCGGAGGGGTTCGTTGTTATATACCCTACATATGAACAATAATGGGTATGTCCCAATCCTCATACGGAAATCCACCCTGTCGGTGGGCGTTAAAATGCACTGACTGCACCTCTGCAGAGGAGTAAGACTCCCCCAATGGGACCACTTGTTGGCCGTAGGTGTCGACCCGTGATGCTTAAGGATAGAACCCAGATGGTTGAGCAGTCCATGACTTGCAATACTCCACTTTGGCCCTATCTTGGGCTAGACGGGCGGTCGGAGAGGCCCCCTCCGATCAATGGGCTGATCACGTCAAGCCCTAGCACCTATATGATTTTCCCAACCCTATTGACCTTTTGGCAAGCCCCAATCCTTTTTATCATATGGTTGCTAGAAGGCAGTGGCTGAGGGTCTACGTGTCATGTCGTTAAACTCTATTTGATGGTGAGGTTCCGGTTCTGGAGTTTTGGGGAATGTGAAGCACCCCTTCATCACCATTGCTCTCTGGTCCACTCTGACCCGGAGTGGTAGTATCTGTTAGGGTCTCATCTATGGATTAAATAGAAAAATGTATTTATAAAAAAATTGAGTATCCATTTAAGAATGACTTTATTTCAAAACTTTATCGGTATTAAATGACCCACTGGGGTTGGTATGCCGTAAAACAAAACAAAAAAAACCAAACCAAACCAAGATCATACGGAAATATTATACTGACTGAGTAGTCTGATACCACAAGCAAGGGTTTACCTTTTTTCCGCGCTGCTGGCGAGTATTGTATTTTGTTAATGTTATAAAGATTCCATTTCATTTCCAACCTCCGTTTGGTTATTTCTCATTTAGTAACCTTTGTTAGGTTACAACATTGGTAAATATCTATAATTTCAAAGTTTAAATTATTTTGTCGCATTCTATCGCCTTCTTTATAGACTCACTCAATCCTAACTTTAGGCCTGGCTACGCCCTTGTACATGGCGCAATTATATACTAATCTACTGGTTAATCCTCACGTTAATCCACCAGTTCTGTGCTTTTAAAACTAGTTTGCTCTTATTCACTATCCGCCCTTCCATAACGCGTCGAAGGAAGTGGATGACGAGCCGACTTCAAATCCTCGACGATGCCATTTGCGTTTCAGTTCGCGCCAAAACCATGAAGAAATACTGATTAATTACAAAATAGATCTTTCAGAAGGATTCTTAATTCAACCAAGTTTAAGTAAATAAGTAAAGAAATTGCTTTATTCAGAACAGTTAAAAAAGTGTATATATATATATAATATATATATATATATATATATATATATATATATATATATATATATATATAATCAATATTATATTATATTTATGGATATTATTATTGGTCAAATTTGACTCTTGTCTGAGGATTGCAGTAAGCATGAAACTAATAGTAACAACATAATAATATCCATAATATATTATTGATTGTAATTTGCTCTGCTATATTAGCATTGAGCACCTTTATACATATATATATATATATATATATATATATATATATATATATGCTCCCAATTTCCTTGGTAGAGCACTGTAGGGGAGACATTAGTTGACCTTTTACCGTTTAGCGTAAAAGCATTTACTCGCCTGTTGTTTACAGACTTGAGTTCTCTGGTGATTGTAAAAACATACACCCTGCATGTTTGTATCAATTAATTGTTCGCCCCTGATTGACAGTCCCCGATAGCCGTGAGGGTACGGAACTTGACAGATGAAAAATCTGTCGGGCTTTGCCCCCGGCTAGAGGTAGCTGTTAAAAATGTCGAGCCGCACTGATGAGACGTAAACGTCGAAACACGTGTCTGTGAATGACTGGTATATATATATATATATTATTATTATTATTATTATTATTATTAAGTGTTTGTCTGTAACTGAATCTGTATTACTACTCAAGTTACATTTTCCTTAGTTATTTACGTCACATTCTCTATGATTTTATTTTTATTGTAACCTCAATTATTAATTTTTTTAAAATAATCCAACAGTTCATGTGTAAGAGTCCATAGGAGAACGTTGCTTATAAGTTCATCCTTACTTCTCTAGCAGTGTCCAGCATAGCTTGATCTTATTTGGATGGTTTGTGAGATGGGAGGTTTTGTTTGGTTTGGTTTGGTTTGTTTTGTTTTACGGCATATCAATATCAATGGGTCATTTAATGCCGATAAAGTTTTCAAATAAAGTCAATCTTAATGGATACTCAGTTCTTTTTATAAATACATTTTTCTATTTAACCCATATAAGGTTACTACCACTCCGGGTCAGAGTGGATTAGGGAGCAATAGTGATGGAGGGATGCTCCACATTCCTCAAACCTCCAAAACTGGAACCTTACCATCAGATAGAGTTTAACGTCATACCCAGGACATGAAGATCCTTAGCCACCGCCTTCTAGCACCCATATGATAGAAAAGGTTAGGGCTTGCAATAGGGTTGGGGCAATCATATAGGTGTTAGGACTTGACGTGACCATCCAATTGATCGAAAGAGGCGTCTCTAGCTCCAAAAAGGGCCCAAGTGGAGTATTGTAAGTCATGGACTGCTCAACCACCTGGGTTCCATCCTTAAACATCACGGGTTGCCACGTACGGCCAACAGGTGGCCCCATTGGGGGAGTCTTACCCCTCTTCAGAGATGTAGTCGGTGCATTCTAACTCCCCACCGATAGGGCGCGAGATGGGAGGTAAATAGCTGTACAGATGCTGTTTCGTTGGGTGGTATTTTAACGTTATTAATATAGTTGACCAGATCTCTTTACAGTGTGAATGTGAAGGCTAATTTGCGTATTGATGTTAAAAATTTGATTTTAATAAATATATGCTTAGTATTATTGTTTTCTAATTGTTTGCTTTTATCTTAATAAATATGAGCAAAATTTTCGGGGTCAAAGCTTAAAAGAAATCCAATGCAAGAAGAAATAAATGTAATTATATTATTTACGTCCTAATTTAACTGAATAGTTAAATTAGTAAATTTTAACAATGAAAGACGGGAGTGATGGAAGAATAAGTTACAGTTATTCTATTTTTCGATTATACGCCCCTCTGTTTCAAATCTTTTTATCTGCATTCTTATTTAGTTTCATTTGCCTTTCTAATTTAATGTAATATTTTATTACATTAAAACTTAAATACTTGCACCCAGCGGAGGGTGCATATATTTGCTAGTATATAGTAAGTAAAGTCGTCGGGGTGGCCTAAAGTCGGTATCAGTCAATCAGCGAGGGAGTCTATCCCCTTTTCACTAGCGCTAGACCAAGGAGATTGTTTTTGGCGTCTGAGATGGAGCGCCACACCACAGCTCCTTACTTTACCGCACGGATCCCTGTGCTACTCATATGCTGAATTGGCGAGGACCGGGATCGAACTAGGAACCTTGTGGTTTCTAGCCGAACACTCTACCGACTGAGCTAACCCGGTCCCGGCTAGTATATATAAAGGTAAAAGTATCCAACAGACTGACATGTTGGTGATAATTTTATTTGGGATCATCAATATCTTCTGTACATCCACAATGCATGCTTATGTTGGTGCACATTTATAGATTTATAGAAGGATTTTTACAAATTCCTAAGAGAGCTCAATGTATAAGTAAAGTAAAGTAAAGTCGTCGGAGTGGCCTAAAGTCGGTATCAGCCGATCAACTAGGTAATCTATCCCATTTTCACTAGCGCTAGACCAAGGAGATTCTTTTTGCGTCTGAGATGGAGCGCCATACCTACCACCAGCTCCTTACTTAACCGCACAGATCCCTGTGCTACTCATACGCTGAGTTAGCGAGGCCCGGTATCGAACTAGGAACCTTGTGGTTTCAAGCCGAACGCTCTACCGACTGAGCTAGTATAATAATTGATAAATTGATTATATACATAGCAATATTTTCACTTTCAATAAAATAAAAAAAAGAAAGTTAACAAACCGTCATTTGGCTATTATAAATTTATTTCGGCCAGAAATCAATAAATGAGTCTAGTCTCATCAGACAGCCAACTACATAATGACCAAGAAAACAAACTAGCTATGTATTTACCACCCCTTCCACGCGAGTAGGATGTGACACGGGGTCAATTTCTTAAGCGGAATTTAACAGGTTTAAATTCAAAGTTTTCTTTTTCCCAGACTGGTTGCCTAGCCAAGGTTAAAGAGCCAAGTCTGCCCCTTTATTTACCCATAGCTGGAGGGAGAGTAGTTGGATACATAACTTCCTCAGGGGTATTAGCGCTATGTGAAATGCAAACAGAATGTTGAGAATTTCAAAGAATAACACTCCAGAAATACCAAGATAATAATTTGGTACAACAAAATCTTCATGGGTCATGTAGTATTAAGTATCATTTCCTTTTGCCTATGTTTTAAACATGATGGAGACATCTCTGCATTTAAAAGGTAAACCGCTTAAATTAATGGACCAGTTCCCATACCTAGGTAGTAATGCCTCATTACAGAGAGCAATAGGAGAGTAAATCCCGAAAACAAATCCGGAGTCGGGGTCCCAAAGTTAGTGTGATGCTGAATTCCAGTGTTACCCATCAAATCCTGCGACACTATCGCTGCCAATCTGCATTGTCTACTTACATTTCCTTTGGATCACCGCGGCAGTGTGGAGAGGGGAATTTATTGCTTGGATAACAGCTCATCCTTCATATCAAACCGTCCTGGCTACGTAGTTCCACACACACACAAAAAGAATTGGACACTACTCCATCGTCTCCAATGTCAATATACGCAGAGGAATGGCATGGATTGCTATAGACAGATTATAGATCCACCAGTATTCAAGTCCTTTATCATGATGAAGTTGACATACTGTTAAAATCAAACGTGACACGAAAATTATATTTTCAGATGAAATTAAGATGTTAATATACGCATAGGAAAGGCATGAACTGTTATAGACAGATTACACAAGTCTGCGATGTTTTTAAGGTCGAATATACAAACTGTGTCAAAAAAGTATCGAGATTTTTTTGTACTTTTTAACACACCTTGTATTCTGAAAAAAAAAACGTTCCATTCATTCTTCATTTCTATCTTGGTAAATACAGCTTTAAACTTGGTACTTTTTGACACACCTTGTATTCTGAAAAAAAAAATTAATGAATGGAACGTTATTTTTACTCAGAATACAAAGTGTGTCAAAAAGTACAAAAAAATCTCGATACTTTTTGACACACCTTGTATTTCATTGTTATAATATAGAAATTCATTGAAAAATGTTATATGCAAGTCTCGGTTCTGTTCTTAGGGAAAAAGTTGAAATAAGTGAAATACTTTTTTGAAACACCTTTTATAATAGTTGATTTTAAGCCATTTTTTACGCTGAATCTAAAAATCATACTCATTTTTTCTTATCAGATCAAATTTTTAAGATTCAAGCTCTTACTTGAAATGTATTGAACAGTATTATAACTCTATTTGTGACAAGTAGAGTTCACAGGCTTCTGAATAAGTTTTATTATTATGTATAATTTGTTGTGAAGTACTTAAGCTCATCTTAAAAACCAGACCTGACCAAACACAATGAATGGTATTTTTGAATTCAGCATAAAATGGTGATCATATATCCCTTGACCTTTGACCTTTAGAAAAAATATTTAACGCAGGCCAATGTTATCGACCATATAGAAATCTAATCTCTCTGATAAGATAAAACGTGAATTCTACCAAGCTGTTGCCATGTCAGTGCTACTGTATGGTCGCACCACTTGGACTTTAACAAAATGCTTGAATCCATCTCCTCCCAACTATGGATAAATAATAGGACAGAGCGGGCTCTCTAGCCTTGGTAGGGCAACGGTCTAGAAGAAGGAAAACTCTGGATTCAGCATGACAGGCTTACCGTGGTGGAGTGGCAAAACAAGGAAATGGAGAACCGAAGGCAGTCTGATATTGTGTTGAACATATTCCTGGGATACCCAGTGAGAATCAAACTCACTAACAATGGTTTGCGAATATAACCTGCAAACCATTACAACCACGTGAGGTGGTCATGCTGAGGTCCTAAGCTATATGAAATTTGAGGTACTTTTCTATATAAAAAAAAGTTTGGTAAATAAATATATTCCTGCGGTAACCCTGGTGCCAAATTGTATAGCAGCCTTACCCATTCTCCGGATGATATAGAAGATGTCGTGAAGAGGGGGAGATCTGCAGCATGGGAAACTTATGGTCTCTCGTACAAACTTGTCAGACCTTTGCTGAGATTCAGGAGCAGATTCATTGTCTCGCAATGTTGTCATTCATCATCATCATCATCATCATCATCATCATCATCGTCACGCTGACAGCATTGATTCTCACCTCCCCCTCTCTCTCTCTCTCCCTCTCTCTCTCTCTCTCTCTCTCTCTCTCTCTCTCTCTCTCTCTCTCTCTCTCTCTCTTATTCTCCCAATCTCTATCTCCTTATCTCTATCTCTTATTTGCTCATTCTCTATCTATTCGCTCATTCTCTCTCTCTCTCTCTCTTCTCTCTCTCTCTCTCTCTCTCTTCTCTCTCTCTCTCTCTCATCCATCCCTTTCGGCCATTGCTTCTGACAGGTCTTCTGGACGTCAATGCAGGATCCGCACAGAGCTGATTGATGTGGGTTTTCGCTGGTCGACCCACACTGGTGTGTCTAGAAGTATGTGTCTATAGGAGATTGTCACATGAGTTGCTTCTCCAGAAATATCCAGCATGTCATGTTCGTATTAAGCCAGATGTGTGTTAGAGGTAACCTAAAACCTAACATTTTAGGGTTATTTCCTATAACTCCAACATAAACAAAGGGGAACCAATCTTGACTGATAAATTATTTATTTATTTTCCCATTAAACTAATCCTAAACCCTAACCCTAACCACGTCTTCTTTTTTCCTAGTAGATCAATAAATAAATAAATAATTTATCAGTCAAGAGTGGTTCCCTTGTGTTCATGTTGGAGTTATAGGAAATAAGCCTTTTTAGACCTTATTTAGAAAACATTTGTCGTCACTGTTTCATTCTTTTTTATTGGTGAGAACGTCACGTATGACTTCGTCTTTTCTTCTCCAGAACTGTCCAGCATGTCTTGTTCGTTTTACTTGGACAGTTTGTGTGATAGGATGTAAATGCCCGTACAGCTGTTGTTTTGTTGGGTGCTGCTTCAAGACAGCACGCAGCGTCTCTCTCTCTCTCTCTCTCTCTCTCTCTCTCTCTCTCTCTCTCTCTCTCTCTCTCTCTCTCTCTCTCTGCTATTTTCTGATCCAGTTATTATTTCAGGAAACATGGATACATTTCTGTGTACACTTTTTTTTACATGTGTGGAGAAAGGCAGAGACAGAAAATACGTCAGCTCAAAAGGTATCTCAACAACTAAATCTAATCCTTCTTTCCCAGCCTCATCTGATCACGTGACTCTCTAAGCTAATGAGATCTCCATTTCTGTCGAAGCTGAGGTTAAGACTTGTCTATCAAATTCTCATTGATTTTCTCTGTAATTTTTCGGTTTACTGTTAATTTTATAATATATACTACACTTCCTTACAAAAATGATAGGTTATGCCTATACATTATATAATACACAGAGAGAGAGAGAGAGAGAGAGAGAGAGAGAGAGAGAGAGAGAGAGAGAGAGAGACGTCGGCTCCGAAAGAAAAAAATCCCGATACGAAAGGAAACCCCAGATAGGACTCGACGAAAGAGAAGCATCGAATTTAAGAAGACGTTAGAAGACTTAAGAATTAGTATACATCTTGCCACCCGTCCCTGGCAGGTCTTCTGCACAGCATCCAGAATCCATACAGACCTGATTGTTGTAGGTTTTTGCTGGTCGGTCCTAACTGGTTTGTCCATGTATAGGTGTCCACTAAAGAACACCACTTATGAGTTCGTCATTGCTTCTTCAGCAATGTACAGCATATCTTGTTCGTCTTGGGTCAGAAATGTGTTAGAGGTAACCAGAAACCTAACTTTTTAGATCTTATTTTCCAATGTAGGTATCTTTAGGGAACGAGAAATGTTTTGGTAAACAGGCCAAGTTTAGTGTCATACCCAAGACATCGCCTTTTTTTTTTGGGGGGGGAAGGTGTCTTACCTTTTTGCAAGGGATTCAGTCAGCGTATTCTGAGTCCCACCGATAGGGCATGGGAAATCATGCGACCATAACTTGCTGTCACTTGTTCCCGACCATGACCATAATGTTGGGAATCGTCATTTTAACGCTGTCGATTTTACACCGTGATGAAAAAGACATCAATGACGCTCAGCCTGCCGCCCGACTGGAACATCCTGTTTACTTTCCCAAACCTCTGTAGGCATGACCTTTTCTTTGCACTCTCAGGTCCCTACATCACACGCCAGTCTGTACGCGGCAACACTGACATAGCTCTAATCTATTATATAACAATTTTTGAAATACGTCAAGATAACTCGGTTTGTTTGTTTGTTGGTTGGTTGGTTGGTTTGTTCGTTCGGTATGTCATCCTTTGTTTATTATTTTATGCTGGTCAGTTTAACAATTGTGGTTTCCAATTACAACAATGTATCTTCACAATCATTTAAACAGGTAAACACTTCATACTTAGTTGCAATATCAATGCTTTAAGAGCCAATGTATTAATAAAGTTTACAAACATTTTAAACAGGTAAACACTTCATACTTAGTTGCAATATCAATGTTTTAAGAGACAATGTATTAATAAAGTTCACAAACATTTTAAACAGGTAAACACTTCATACTTAGTTGCAATATCAATGTTTTAAGAGCCAATGTATTAATAAAGTTCACAAACATTTTAAACAGGTAAACACTTCATACTTAGTTGCAATATCAATGTTTTAAGAGCCAATGTATTAATAAAGTTCACAAACATTTTAAACAGGTAAACAATTCATCATTTATCTGAATGTTTGAGATGAGGCTTAATGATTAGTATTATCTGCGTTATTCGGACTATTGTCCTCTTCTTCATTGTTATCTGTACAACGTTTCGGCCGATATGCCCGCCGACCTTCTTCAGGTCCAATTGGACACATGGCCTAGTGGATAAGGTAGTTAGGTTAAGACAATTCTGACAGTTATCTGGATTCCAGGTTCAATCCTGACAAGCGGCAGTTACATAGAAAAATAATTAACACGGCTCTTACTCCAGCTATGGTTAGCGGAATGAGAACAGGATACCCACGTGGACTGAATAAAGGGTTAGATTCAAAGTTCTGTGATGGCTCCCGATTACGACAAGAAGGTTCCGACTACGACAAGAAAGTTCCCGAGTTCGAAAAGAAGGTCCCCGAGTCCGAAAAGAAGGTTCCCGAGTCCGAGAAGGTTCCCGATTCCGACAAGAAATACCTGAAGAAGACCGGAGGGCATATCGGCCAAACGTTGTACAGATAATAATGAAGATGAGGGCAATAGGCCGAATAACGCAGATAATACTTCATACTTAGTTGCAATATCAATGTTTTAAGAGCCAATGTATTAATAAAGTTAACAATTATACCAAACAGATTTATTTTACTGATAGATTGGACCCTAACTGGTATTGCCATTCTGGGTCAGAATGTACCTGACATTAAAAAAAAAATACCCCCCCCCCAAAAAAAAAAAAAAATTTTTTTAGTTACTTTTACATTTAATTTTCAAATTTCCAGTATTCATTTTTGACGAAAATCGCTCCATTAACTTTTTGCTATTCACACCTTCGATCTTTTGTCTTTTTATTTATACTGCAATTAGTCTTACTTTATATAACCCCGCCGATATTTTGCAAAAAATTGGCCAAGTTAAGAGACGTGAAAAATATCAGAAAGCTTTTAGATAAACTAACTGATGATAATAGGTTTATAAAAAAAGTAAAGTAAGTAAAGTCATCGGGGTGGCCTAAAGTCGGTATCAGCCAGTCAGCGAGGGAGTCTATCCCCTTTTCAATCGCGCTAGACCAAGGGATTGTTTTGGCGTCTGAGGTGGAGCGCCACACCTACCATCAGCTCCTTACTTTACCGCACAGATCCCTGTGCTACTCATACGCTGAGTTGGCGGGGCCGGTATCGAACTAGGAACCTTGTGGTTTCTAGCCGAACGCTCTACCGACTGAGCTAACCAGGTTTATAGGTTCCCAAAATTCACACTGAATTGTCCAATCGAACACATAGCGTAGTGGATAAAGATGTGGGTTAAGACAGTTCTAAGTGATAGTTATCTCTAGGCTGCAGGTTCAATCCTGGTTAAGGGCGACTGTAACATAGAATAATAATTAACACAGCTTAACACCTGTACCCCAGCTATGGTTAGCGGAATGAGAACAGGTTACTCCCATGGATTGAATAAATAGTTGGTTTCAAAGTTCTATGAAGGTTCCCGAGTTCGAGAAGACTCCCGAGTCCGACAAGAATACCTGAAAAAGGTTGGAGGGCACATCGGCCGAAACATCGTACAGATAACAACAAAGATGAGGACAATAATACTAATAACTGATGAATTATGAAATTCATTCATTGGTAAATCAACACTGAAAATTTCTTTAAAATCGGATAATTCCCTGAATTTCTGTAATTTTTTTTAATCGACGGGGTAAATTGATTTTGTAAAATACGTCTATGACAATTAGTGGAACCTATATAACACCTGTTGCTTGTTGTACCTGCAGTTATTTAAGTGGTTACCTATTGTAGTGAGATGTCTCACATTTGTTTAACTTTAGTGACCGAGAAGGAACCGATGTTTTCAACTTGATTTGACCATACACCGGCGATTTTCTTAAGCTTAGCTCAGTCTCATACATTGGTTTACGGTTATTTACAGTACCTACTTTTATTTAAGTAGTCACCCATCTAAGTACTAGGTAGGCTCACCGTTGCTTAACTTAGAGATCTAGTAGTAACCGGCGTTTTCAACGTGATTTGACCATAAGCTAGGGGTTTACTAAGTCTTGCTAAGTCTCTCACACAGGTGTCAGGTTACGTATAGTAACTGCTGTTTTTTTAAGTGGTCACCCATCTAAGTGCCGGGTAGGCTCACCGCTGCTTAACTTTGGTGATCTAGTAGGAACCGGTGTTTTCATCGGTATTTGACAGTAAACCCAAAATCTGGCAAAACTTGCAAATCGGTCGGAAAATTAATACATATTACAAAGTGACCCAGAAAAAAACAGAACCCAAATTATTTATTTATTTTCCCATTAAACTAACCTTAAAAAAAACCTAACCCTAAACCCTAAACGTTAACCCTAAACCACCCTAGTTAAAATTAACAGTTTTATTACAAAATTTGTGGGTTCTGTTTTTTCTGGGTCACCCTAATTTTCCGACCGATTTGCAAGTTTAGCCCAAAATCTTATTATTTAAGGATGTTCATGACAAAAGTTTCACACTAATAAGGGCTCAACATATGTTTACTACTACTATAGTCACGATCTTCGTCCGAATACGAACCATAAATCAACACGCTTAAACATTCACACACATATATTCACGCATACTCACACAGATATAATCACGCACAGA
>CM042167.1:7717065-7767065 GCA_023376005.1 Doryteuthis pealeii
TTGTTTGAAATAAGAACCATTTGAAGAATACGTTTGGGACAATCATATAGGTGCTAGGGCTTGACATGACCAACAGATTGATTAGATGGGGCCGAAGTGGGGTGTTGCATACCACGGAACCACTTAGTACCCGGGTCACAGACCGTTGTGCGACACAATCCTGTCCTCAGGCATTAAGGGTTCGCCACCCCTGACCAACAGGTGGTCCCCGCCGACAGAGCGGGCGAGATAGGCAATGTAAAGACTCCAATCTGCCGTGTCAAATTTACCCCCCCCCCGCAATGTTTAACACAATGAAACTTGAATGAAGGTTAATATTATCTTCAAAATTTTTGGACCATTCAAAAGAAGAAACATTAAAATAAACTCCTGATGATTTTTAAATAAATTTCAGCTTACGGAAATAATGAAAATTATGAACGAAAACAATGTTTACATTTTTGCACCATTAAATCAATTGAAATTTAACGTCGCCAAAAACAAGTTATGGCTACCGGCTTTTTAAAAAATTCTATGAAAAATCAACTAATAGTCAAATTTTCATGAAAATTTCGGTAATTATTTACCTGTTGATGAAATTATGTTTAAGATAATGTTTTCCTAGAATATATTGAGGGAAATACTTTTTACCTGGTCTCCTCACTCCTATTTTTTATGAATTCTGAAAAAATGAACCGATAAAAAACGATTTTTTTTCTGTAAAGATAAGAGTCTAAATAACTATATCAGATGACTTTTATAAGTTTCTATGCGGGATTTTTTTAGTAAAAGAACCATGAATACAGAATTCTGCTAAAAATATCAATAAAGAAACTGGTCTTATAGTAAAAAAACGGACTGTTTTACTTATTTTTCAAGATAACGGTGAGTAATTTTTCCCCAATTGGATAATTTGATCTTTGAATTAATTGTTTTTCTTTGTAACAACTCTTTATGTTCGTTATTTTTTTTTGCGAGATTCTTTTTTAAAAAAAGTTCAAAAATATTTACGCTTCTTCCTTCAATATTGCCTAAACTGATCACGTGACGTATTTTGGTGGTACCTAATGTATATCGTTCTAGTCCCGTAAAAAAGTTAAAATAATTCTATGGGTGCCATGTGAATTGATTTTATGTTATGTGTTTGCGGAAATAGGAATATTGTTTAACGCCAATATATTACTTGAAACAGCGATTTTTTTTCTTTAACTAGAAAATAGCCCAGTCGACAGGGCTTAGAATACGCTGACTGTATCCCCTTGCAGAGAAGTAAGACATGTAGATTAGTGTCATGCTCAGGACCCCCCCACCCCTGTTTTTAGAGGAAAGGGGTCTTACCCCTTTATAGAGGATGCGGTCGGTGTATTCTAGGGCCTGTTGACAGGGCACCTAAAACAATAAAATCAGTAAAACTACTACAACGAAAGTTGTCAAATGAACGAAAAAGTGCGCCTCCACACTCCCCAGAGCTCCAGAACTGGAGTCTCACTATTGGATGAGTTTAATATATACTCAGAACCCTCTTTTGAGGATCGGAGTAGTAGGTTATTTCTACAATATAGGCAGTCGGCGTATCCTAGGTCCCACAGAGTGTAGACCAAGGGTTCTCAAACTTTTAAGTCTGTAGACCCCCTACAAATATTTGATTGGCCTATCATGGAGCCCCTCCTTATATACCCAGTCCACCTTGCAGTTGTTTTGTTGCAACCAATTATGTATGTATTCTATACAAACGTTTATGTAAAACTATTAATTGCAAAATAGCCGCAAAACTTTTACTGTTAGTAAAGTAAGCATAACATGTAAAAAAAACCGGCAATATTTAATACTAACTTAATAACTAACCAAGGAAGCACATTTCCTAATGTGATGGGTGAAGCTGATGACTTTTGATAAGTTCATGAATATTGGGCTTAAACTTTTGAAAATATATCAACATGAGCGTGTTCTCCCTTCTTGTGGAATTAATTTTTTATTACTAAGAAGGCTTAGTAGTTTCCATAGACCCCTTGTAGACCCCTGAATACTTACAGACCTCCTGAGTTGTTGTATAGACTCTAGATCAGGGCTTCTCAAACTTGTAAGTCCGCAGACCCCTACAAAAATTTGATGACCTATCATGAACCCCTACTTATAACCACTGTCCACCTTGCAGTTGTTTTGTTGCAACTAATTATGTAATTAATGATTTCTGCACAAACATTTATGTAAAACTGTTAATTGTAAAATAACCATAAAATCTTATTATAATGGAGATTGTGGGTTTTTATGTCTGTAACCGAAACTACATTACTATTCAAGTCACAATTTCCTTAGTTATTTACATCACATTCTCCATGATTTTATTTTTATTTAAACTTCAATTATTAACAAAACTCTTTGACATCATTAAGACTGTTGACCATATCTACATACTAATAACATGCAATTGTATTTATATATACAACAAAATAGCGGTTTACAGTGTGAATGGGAAGGCTAATTTGCATATTGATCTTAAAAATTTGATTTTAATAAATATGTGCTTAGTATTATTGTTTTCTAATTGTTTGGTTTTATATCAATGAATATGAGCACACATCTCGGGGATAAATCTTAAAAGAAATTCATTAAAAAGAAGAAATAACTGTAATTTCATTCTTTACTTCTTATTTTAACTAAATAGTTAATTTAGGGAAATTTACCAATGAAAGACGGGAGTAAGGGAAAATGATGGAAGAGTTAGTTTCAAAGTTGTTCTATTTTTAAATCATACCCCCTCTGTTCAAATATTTTTATCTGAATTCTTATTCAGTTTCTTTGGCTTTTCTAATTTAACATGATATTTTATTATATTAAAACTTAAATACTTGCACCCGGAGGGTGCATATATTTGCTAGTAAACAGTAAAGTAAGCATAACATGTAAAAAAAAAAAGAGCGGCAAATATTTAATACTAACTTAATAACTTAACAAGGAAGCACATTTCCTAATGTGATGGGTGAAACTGATGACTTTTGATAAATTCATGAATATTGGGTTTTTTGAAAACATATCAACATGAGTATGTTCTCCAGGATTCTTGTGGAATTAATTTCTTCGGACCAAGTTACATTTAAGCACCCCAGGGGCGACCTGGATTCAGAAGGACATGTTTCGCCTTGCACCATCAACATCTAATTGTTTGTTAGGGTTAGGGGTTAGGGTTAGGATTAGGGGTTAGTTTTATAATTTTAAAAAATGCGTCTCAAAATCGTCTGGTAACAAACAACAGGATGTTGACGGTGCAAAGCGAAACATGTCCCTCTGAATCCAGGTCACCCCTGGGGTGCTTAAAGGTAACTTGGTCAATTTCTTCTAATTACTAAGAAGGCTTAGTAGTTTCCATAGACCGTTTGTAGACTCTCGGAAACTTACAGACCCCCTGAGTTGTTGTAGGGGTTTTATATAGACCACTTTGAGAAACCCTGGTGTAGACGAATCCTGGTGGATTGGTTGGCTGGCTGGCTGGCTAGCTGGGTTTTACGGCATGTCAACCCTTTTCGGGTCATTTTATACCGAAGACGTTTTTAATTCATTCGTTCTTGATGGATACTTAATTTTTTTTAAACTTATTTTTTCTATACACAATTTTTATATTATTTGGATTATTCGGACTATTGTTCTTATCTTTATTGTTATCTGCACAACGTTTCGGCCGATGTGCCCTCCGACCTTCTTCAGGTATTTCTTGACAAACTCGGGAACCCCTCCTCGAACTTGGGAACTTTCTCTTTGAATTCGGGAACCTTTCTTGTCATAATCGGGAGCCTTCACGGACTTAACCCCATCATTTTCAAATCATTTTAATCCAGCAAAAAACTTTCTTTTTTGTTTTGTATTGTTTTGCTCATTTCCGTCTTCCTCTTTCTTCACCTCTTCTCCTCCCCCCCCTCTCTCTCTCTCTCTCTCTCTTTCACACACACACACACACACACGCGCGCCGCTCTCCTCACTCTCTCTCTCTTCCTCACACACACACACACACTCTTCTTCTCTCTTTTCTCTCTCTCTCTCTCTCTCTCTCTCTCACACACACACACACATACACACACACACACTCTCTCTCTCTCTCTCTCTCTCTCTCTCTCTCTCTCTCTCTCTCTCTCTCTCTCTCTCTCTTCTAAGTTTGAATCAAAACTCCAGGCATTTCTTTCTGTTCTCTTTTTTTTCTAATTTCCGTTTTAACCCTCCCCCATGTGTAACTTTATTGTATGTTTTAAATGTTTCTATTTGTTTTCATCTCATATAACTTTAAACCACCTCCTCACACACTTATTCAATTTTTTTCTCCAACTCACGCACTCACTCACTCACTCACTCACTAATTCACTCACCCACTCACTCACTAACTCAGAGACTCTTTATTTCTGTCTGTCATACATTCAATCACTCTTTCTCTTACTAACTCACATCAAATGGACAGCGTTTCTACGACCCAATATTAAACTATTCTTCATTGCTATCCACCGCCTTGAGATTTGTTAACGTATTTCACATGAAAATCAATCCATTATAACCAAACAAACAACATACAACCATACATACTTGGGGGTCCCATCGTGTTGAAATGGTTAGCAAGCTAATCACGCAGATCTATTACTACTAGATTAGTCTATTCTTCATTGCTATCCACCACTTTTAGTTTTTTAACGTATTTCACATAAAAAAAATCCATTATAACCAAACAAACAGCATACAACCATACATGGGGTCCCATCGTGTTGAAATGGTTAGCAAGCTAATCACGCAGATCTATTGCGACTGGATTAGTCTATTCTTCATTGCTATCCACCGCCTTAAGATTTCTTAACGTATTTCATATGAAACTCAATCTATTATAACAAAGCAGACAACATACAACCTAAGTGTGACACTAAACGGCATCTGATGGTGAGGCTCCAGTTCTGGAGATCTGGTGGGTGTGAAGTTCTTTTGGTTGTGTTGGTATTCCCACTGGTTCGGCTGAGCTGGCACCATCCAACGAATTCCCTGTATCCCGAATAAACAAGATAGTTAATCCATTGAAAAGAGAAAATATGACCTTTAGGCACCCCTTTTTGATCTTGATTCAGAAGGACATGTTTTTCATTTACACCGTCAAAATCCGGTTGTTTGTTAACAGACGATTTTAATGGGTTTTTTTATTAAATTATAAAACTAACCCATAACAAACAACTGGATATTGACAGTGTAAATGAAAAGCATGTCCTTCTGAATCAAGATCAAAAAGGGGTGCCTAAACGTCATATGGTCCGAAAAGAGTAACTAGAGAATAAGAAATTCACAAGTGGTCCACAGACCCACATGCATATCCTGGTAAGGGGAAGGAAAATACCCTCATTTGTTACAGACGCATTGTAGCCATTGTAAACCACTAGTCTAGGAGAAGGACAACTCTGAAGTTGTTGATTCCTAATGATAATGGAGATGCCCTTTGGATTTTCACCAGAGCCCCTTTAGCCAATTTGTGTCCCTAGTACCACTGGGTGACAGATCAATCCACATTGGGAGGTCTCTACCAGGAACTTGAGTTCAGGATGGGATAACTCTGACACTATCATGTTGTTATCACCCTGCTATAGTGAGAAGGGGTTGTGGAGTACCCCTTCATTACCATTACTCTTAAGGGCCGGGTTAGCTCAGTCGGTAGAGCGTTCGGCTAGAAATCACAAAGTTCCTAGTTCGATACCGGCCATCACCAACTCAGCGTATGAGTAGCACAGGGATCTGTGCGGTAAAGTAAGGAGCTGGTGGTGGGCGTGGCGCTCCATCTCAGACGCAAAAACAATCTATTTGGTCTAGCGCTAGAGAAAAGGGGATAGACTCTCTCGCTGATTGGCTGATACCGACTTTAAGCCACCCCGACGACTTTACTTACTTACCATTACTCTTAGGTCCACTCTGACCCAGAGTGGTAGTACCCATTAGGGTATCATCTATAGGTTAAATAGATCTGTTTAAAAATTATTTGTATTTGATAGGATCGTCTGCAAAAAAACAAAAAAAACAAATCAGAAAGAACTACACAAAAAAATGTAAATATGAATTTACAATGAATTCAGTTCCCAAAAATCTATACATGAAATAACCCATGACAGGTTGACATTCTAAAAAATCAATCACTCAAATAAAGTCATCATTCTCCTAGATTGGTTGCCTACCAAGGCTAGAGAGCCTAGTCAAAGCTATTTAAACCAAAATAATGGTGATTATATATCAAAGTGTTTAATATTTGAAGGCGCGTGGCATAATGGTCGTAGGAAATGGACTCGTCGAGCCGAGTTCAAATCCTGGACGAAACTGTTTGCATTTCATATAGCGCTAATACTTTTGGGAAAGGTATGAATCCAACTATACTCCCTCCAGCTATCAGTCTGGTCAGATGGATAATCATCAATAATTTGAATTGTTATGCAATTCAAATTATTGATGATTATCCATCTGATGAGATTTGATTTGGGGAACTTTGTTAAATCAAATAAGATTTATAAAGGACCCAATTTTGGTCGAAATAAATTTATTATGGGATAACGGTGTTGACTTTTTCCTTCCTTTTAAAGATATATATATATATATATATATATATATATATATATAAACGTATTTTCCTGACCTCCCACTAAGCTGGATTGACACAAGGACTTTTTTTTTACCATGGAGAGCCATGCACAAACCGAAGCTCATGCAGTGCCCATTTTATTTCTAAGTAACATGTGACAGTGTAGTGCGAGCAGCAAGACTTGACTGACCTATTATCGAATGACTTGACCTGACCTATTATCGAATGACTTGACCTGACCTATTATCGAAGACCTTGGTGAATTGCTTTTTAGAACACAGGGAAATAAACGGGACATAAAAAGAGGAATTACTGTTCAAAATGTTTTAGTTTAGCATCTCATTTGGTAGAGCACCCGTCTTGGAATAGCAAGGTTCCTGGTTCGATACCGGTCCTCGCCAACTCACCACATGAGTAGCACATTTTGGGTAATCTTATTTGTGCGGTAACGTGGGGAACTGACGGTAGATGTGGTGCTTCACCTCAGCAAATCAATCTCTCTGGTCTAGTGCTAGGGAAAAGGGGATATAGTCACTTGCTGTCCGGCCTTTACTTATATATACTAGCAAATATATGCACCCTCCGGGTGCAAGTATTTAAGTTTTAATGTAATAAAATATTGTATTAAATTAGAAAGGCTAATGAAACTAAATAAGAATGCAGATAAAAAGATTTGAAACAGGGGGGTATAATCGAAAAATAAAACAACTGAAACTTACTATTCCATCACTCTCGTCTTTCATTGTTATTTTTTCTAATTTAAGTATTTAGTTAAAAGAGGAAGTACAGAATAGCATTACAGTTATTTCTTCTTGTTAATGGATTTCATTTAAGATTTATTGAAGAGATTTTTGCTTATATTCATTAAAATAAAACCAAACAATTAGAAATCAATAGTACTAAACACATAATTATTAAATCACATTTTAATATCAATATGCAAATTAGCCTTCCCGTTCACACTGTAAACCGTTATTTTGTTGTATATATAAATATAATTGCATGTTATTAATATGTGGATATGGTCAACAGCATTAATAATGTAAACAATTTTATTAATAATTGAGATTTAAATAAAAATAAATCATTGAGATGTGATGTCAATAACAAAGGGAATTGTGACTTGAGTAGTATATAGTTTCGGTTACAGACAGAAAAACACACAATCTCCATTAAATAAGATATATATATATATATATATATATATATATATATATATATACTTCGGCCTTGGATCGATGATGTAATAAACAATGTTGATCCCAGGGGACCAATCCTACTAGGCAACACCTGCCCTCTCTATTTAAAGGGACAGGGCTTCGTTTATTGCCCGGTGCCTAAGCCCCCCCCCACCATTGATGAGGAATGCCGACTGGATCAACGTATTTTTTGCACCCGCCTCCCATGAGCTTCAGTTCGTGGGTGGTCCCACATTAATAGGGCCTTGTGCCTAACCCGTACACGTGGGGTACTTGGTATATATATATATATATAAAATCAAATATTGCATAATTTAACTGATATATACACTTTATATGCGTGTACATGTGCGTTACAAGAACCTTTATATATAGAGAGAGAAATAGATTTGACTGTAAGTATAAAAATATGAAAAAAAAATAATCCGAGGATATATTTTTTTATGAATGAATGAATAGTTCTAAGTTCGAATATTTCGTTTTTTTATGTATATTTATTAACTATATTAACCATCATCAGTGCAATATTAAGAAGCGATAAGAAGCATTTTTACTTGAGAATAAACATGAATCGAAAAACTGTGACTAATTTATTTGGTTATCATTAACAACAACCCTTTTTTTTTAAATGTGGTGACGTCATGATAGTATTCGATATATATATATATATATATATATATATATATATATATATATATGAGTGTGTGTGTGTGTGTGTGTGTGTGTGTGTGTGTGTGTGTGTGTGTGTTTCTGTCTGTCTCCCCTTTCTTTCTCTTTCTCTCTCTCTCTTTCTCTGTAGGTTTCTGTGCATGGTTTATATGTGTGTTTTCTCTGTCGTCTCTCTCTCTCTCTCTCTCTCTCTCTCTCTCTCTCTCTCTCTCTCTCTCTCTCTCTCTCTAACCTAGCAAAGTTGGCACACCGTAGCGATATATTCATTAGAGCAATACACAATATTAGAGCAATATAAAAAAAATGCTCATAGAGAATACACAGTAATTTCCAGCCCAAACCTGAATTTTATTAAAGTCTGAATTTGAGCTGAACATTATCATCCAATCGTTCAAATTCTCGATATAACGGAGATGACTATGGAAATCTAATTCCCTTCTTCCCTAAATAACGTCATCAACATTAACGTGGACAACCGTTACAACAGAACCCAACGGGTTTACGGCTCGTCTAGCCTAATTTAAATTTAGGTTAGTAGCACAACACAAGGTCAAACTGCAATGATGATAAGGAGATTGTGTTACAGTGCGTTTATTTGTCTAAAGTCGAGACGGACTCATAGCTTTGAAAATCCGCATCTGAAATTTAGTTTTTAGCTGGGTTCGAAACCCAACCTCTGGTACTGTTGTGGGAAATATTTATCTATTACAACCAAGTAATAAAAACTGAAATGTATAATAGTGAATAATGACTTAATATTAAGTACTAATTTGTAAGCTAAGTATGAGTATGTAATACTTAGTATATATTATGTGTCTGAATTTTTTTTTAGATGAGTCTTGATAATTTGTATTATTTAGATTTTTCGGACTGTTGTCCTCATCTTTATTGTTATATACTCAAATAAAAATATATAACAATAAAGATGAGAACAACAACAGTCCCAAAATACTAAATAACATACATAAAAGTAAATAAGTTTGTAAGTAATGCTTAGGAAAATAAAATCAAGTATACAATATGTACATATTTAGAACGTCACATCGTGGTGTAATGGTTTGTAAGTTAGTCTCGCAGATCCATCATTATTGAATAGCGGGTTCGATCTTCGCTAGGTGTCCCATACTTGTGACCTTGTGTCACATCCTACTCATGGTGAACGGGTTGGGTAAGTACCTACAAGATGTACGTATTTACGTGTTTTAAAAAGGATATAAAAACAAACAAATAAACAAACCTGTTGATAAAGAGTTCAATTTACGTAAGAAAAACTAAAAATGGTAGATTTTGAATTAAGGGTCGTAAATTTTGACCATAGTCTACCGGACAGATGTTAGTGGAATATGAAATGAAGCCTATACTAAAATAAACTGAAAATTACTATTCACTGGTAATTTGGCCGAGTATTTAACGTTATTTCTATTTAATAATAATAATAATAATAATAATAATAATAATAATAATAATAATAATAAAGATAAAATGGACAAATATCTGGACCTTGCCAAGAACTGAAAAAGTTATGGAATATGAAAGTCAAAGTGATACCAATTGTAGTTGGTACACTTGTAATGGTCCCAAAAGGATTGGAAAAGGGTTTGGAAAACCTGGAAATCAGAGGAAGGATTGATACCATCCAGAACACTGCACTGCTGCAATCTTCTAGAATACTCAGAAGAGTCCTGGAGACCTGAGGAGACTTGCTGTCACTCAGACTCCAGTGAAATACCATCAGCTAATGCTGATGTGAAAACTCAAAAGGAGAAATAATAATAATAATAATAATAATAATAATAATAATAATAATAATAATAAATAAAAACTTAAAACAGTCCACTTTTGCAGTTATTATGTCAAAGAAGTGTATAACTGAATCACTACGCAACAACTTTAAATCTATACAACATCAATTAATGCTGTCCTTTAATATTTTTAAAAAAACTTATAAATGAATTAACGCATTAAGTTATGTTTTCCTTAGAGTTTCATTTTTATTAATTAAAAGTATTAATCCAGTTGAGATTATATATATAATATATATATATATATATATATATATATATATATATATATATATACATTGGACTTCATTTCATATCCCACTAACATCTGTCCAGTTGAATATGGTCAAAATTGACGCCACCGAATTCACAGTCTACCAACGAAAATACAGTAGAGTATCAGTTACAACGAATTTGTTGGGGAAAATAACCCTTAACAAAAACTAATTAATTTACAGAAAATTAATCAGTTTTCATAAAGACATTAAAAAGAGTAAAAGTTTTACTAGATTTTATTTATAGTTAATTTGGTTATTTCCTAGTTGAGTAACATGATATTACAGGGTGACCCAGAAAAAACAGAACCAAAATTATTTATTTTCCCATTAAACTAACCCTAATCCCCAACCCTAGCCCTAACGCTAAAACCTAACCCTAACCCTAACCCCCCTTTAGTTGAGTAACATAATATTACAGGGTGACCCAGAAAAAACAGAACCCAAATTATTTATTTTCCCATTAAACTAACCCTAACCCTAAACCCTAACCCTAAACCCTAACCCTTACCCCCCTTAGTTGAGTAACAATATTACAGGGTGGCCCAGAAAAAAAACAGAACCCACAAATTTTGTAATAAACTGTTCATTTTTATTTTTTTATTTTTTTCTAAGTTTAAGTCCAACAAGGGTTAGGGTTAGGGTTTAGGGTTAAGGTTTAGGGTTAGTGTTTAGGGTTAGTTTAATTGGAAAATAAATAAATAATTTGGGTTGTTTTTTTCTAGGCCACTCATGTTACTCAACTAGGAAATAACCGTTAATTTTTAGTATATCTTAAAATATGCGAGTATATTTGACACTTAAAATGTTTCAATCGATTTTTTTTTTTACAAATACAAGTCCAAATTAGACAATTCATTAACTTCGTTTCTATATAATATAAGGAAAATAATTTTATGTAAGAATTCTCTCCAATTCTTCTTCTTTTTAATGGTGGAATTTTATGAATATTGATTAAAGCCTTATATGTGGTTTACTATTTTTTGATAATTGCGTGGTTACATACATAAAGGGCAGTTGTGTGTATATGTATGTCCAGAGGAAACTTCGAAAATAAAACAATTTAACGACAAAGTAAATATATATAACATTAAATATCACCAGGGCTTGGTTTTTGAGCAAAAATAATAGAGATTTGATTTATATTCGTGAAGAATAAGATAATTAAAAAATAAAATTTAAATGATAACAGCATGGAGTTTGTTTTTTGTTGTTTTTTTTTTCATTTAATATTTTAGATAGTAGACATTAACATTTATTTTCAGAGTAGATGGATCAACGCAAGGTGTATTTTTTTTACATAGGATTTTAATGGGGCATCCCACGAGGATTCAACTCACGATTCAGTAATAATGGATCTGCGGGACTAACGTAAAAAAATCCCTCTCTACCCTGGCGACGCCGGGTAGCCGCTGCTAGTATCTAAACAAGATTAATAATGTTCCTTATCTTTTTTTCAGCGCATTAAGAATCCCCGGTTTTCAGTAGCCCACTGTTTATTTTATTTCATTTTATTTTATCGGGTTAACAATTGACAAGCTAAGTGTGATTGTTTACAAAAAATAAAGGGACAAATGTTTATAATAGGGTCTGCCAAAATGTCGTCTGCTTTTCATTTAAAAAAAAACGAATTAAAATGAATTAAATCGATTATTCAGGGTCAAATTTTTGTCTAAGTCGAAAAATACTAACATAATGGCATCAAGCAAAATAATATTACACGTGTAATTTATTTTTAATATTTTTTAAACTATTTTTTCGGTCAATTTTGCTCAAGATATATCCTAAACATGGTTGTAAACGCCGTCTAATTAGACGTAAAATCCGTATTTTACAAAATAAATTTAACACCCCCACCCCCGATTAAAAAAATTACCAAAAATCAGGGAATTATCCGATTTTAATGAAATTGTCAGTGTTGATTTATCAATGAATGGATTTTATAATGCATCAGTTATTTTATTTCAAAACTTTCTTATTTTTAATTTTGATTCTAAACTTTTAATTTTGATTAACTTTTTAATTTTGATTATAAACTTTCTGACTTTTCATTTTGACATTATAAACTTTATAAGTTATAGGGACACTATAACGATCACACAACACAATTTACTAACTTCTTGTAATTGGCAACTTACAATATAAAAAAAGGGTTAAACTTGCAATTTTGTGTTTTTTGTTGTTTTTTTAAGCAATACGTAATTAAAAACAACCTTAATCCCCAAACCCCTAAACCCAATTCGCAAAAAAGTTCATTTATACACTGTAGTTAAACTGTCATGGATCACCACCAAATAAGTTTCCGTTTTAATTTTGACGATGATTTGCAAGTTTAACTAAAAAAAGTATTAGACAGCGGAGTGACCTCGGTATCAGCCAAACAGCGAGGTAGTCTATCCCTTTTCACTAGCGCTAGACCAGGTAGATTGTTTTGCCTACTCCCATATGCTTCACCGCATAGATCAGATTACCCAAGCTGTGCTACTCATGCGCTGAGTTGACGAGGACCGGTGCCGAACCCGGAACCTTGCGTTTCTTAGCCCAATGCCCTACCGACTGAGCTAAACCGCAAATAATCTGGGATGAACACATCGGAACCCGGAACCGAAACTAAAAATAAACAAGACCGTGATTGGGTGTATTTCTTAAATATCGAGAATTAGGATGATAGAAATGACGTTTAGCGCGGACACAGACCCCACACGTTGAAAATGGTACTGAAACTGGTTTATTCTCTAATTTAGAGGAGTTTAAGTGTATAACCCCAACAAAAGTCACACATACACACACACACACACACAGACAGAGGCACACACACACGTGCCCGCAATAATTTTTTAGTAATAGATAGATAGATAGATAGATAGATAGATAGATAGATAGATAGATAATTTTTTATTAGTTTTTTATTTTTTTATTTTTTGTTCATTCTCTTAAATGACGCCATACACATTCGAGTACGCATATCCGTATTTATTTGCCATACTTGCCTTAGTGTAGTGGTTAGCGTGTGGGTCACAGTGGCCACGGATAGAGAGTTCGTTATTCACAGTCAGCGACGACTGTGCGGATCTTTCCTTTTTTCTTTTTTTTTTTTTCTCCCTTTCTTTTTCTTTCTCTTTCTTTTTTTCAAATTTGGCTGAGTGAAACAAATAGCTACGAGTGTTTACCGGAGAAAGACAGACCGAATGAGTGTGTCTGTGTGTGCGTGCGAATGTGCGTCTGTATGACAAAGTGTGTGTGCACTTGTGCGTGTGACAAGGTGTACAGTACATTTTATTACCGCCTCTCTCTCTCTCTCTCTCTCTCTCTCTCTCTCTCTCTCTCTCTCTCTCCTCTCTCTCTCCCACTTCTCTCTCCTCTTCTCTCTCTCTCTCTCTCTCCATTTCATATTTAAGTGATAACACAGCTGTTACTTAAATAATAACATTACATACACCAAAAAAAATTTATTTTTTTCGTCGGCTAATTTTTATCCAAATGCGTTTAGATCTGGGACATAGGTATTTGCCCAGTAGTAATGGATCTTCGAGACTAGCTTGCTAACCATTACACCATGATGGGACGCCCATCAGTTTTGTGAAGTATGTATTTATTTACCCAACACATTCGCCACTGGCGTGATGTGGCACAAGATCGCAAGTATGGGGCATCCAGCGAGGTTCGAACTCGTTATTAAGTTGTAATAGATATTAAATGATTAAATGGTGATATTAAAGAAGATAATATTCGTTATTAAGTTGTAATATATATGCGAGACTAACTTGTTAACCATTACATACGATGGGACGTATGAATTCAACATGGTGATATTAAAGAAGATAATATTCTTATAAATTCCTTAACTCTTTTCCTACCAAATTAATAATAGAGAATCCGTTATATCCTATTAATAATAGGAAATCTATTATACCCTATTAATAATAGGGAATAGTATTATTATTAAAGTGGTGTGACGCTGAAATCCAGTGCTACCCAGCAACTCCTGCGCCACTACCGTTGCCAAACTGTATTGGTTCCTTACCTTTCCTTTGGATCACAACGGCAGTGTGGAGATGGGGGATTTGCTGCACGAGCAACAGCTCATCCTCCATATGAACCCGCCCAGGCCACGTAGTTAAAAAAAAAAAAAAAGATTTGGACACTACTCCATCGTCTCTCGTAGACGGAAGGATACCAACAACAACAACCAAATTTCCCCCTCGGTTGTACCACATTTTCTGTTTTTTTTGGTTTTTTTACCTGTATGATGTGATATTTAAAGTTTATAGTGGGTCATTATCTATTCACCTTAGAACTTATTCTATTCAAGTAAAGCCCCATCATTATTGTAATCTGAGTCCTACTGCTCAAATTATAATTCACTAACCAACCAGCAGTTTACAGTAGGATCGCAGTGATGTGCCAGCCGCTGCGAGCGGTTTAAAGTAGGTAAAGAGTTAACGAACAGAGGATATCCACCCTGTCAGCTGGGGCGTTAGAATGCACCGACTGCACCTCTGCAGAGGGGTAAGACTCCCCCAATGGGGCCATCTGTTGGCCGTGGGTGGCGACCCGTGATGCTTAAGGATAGAGCCCGGGTGGATGAGCAGTTCATGACATGCAATACTCCACTTTGGCCCTATCTTGGGCTAACGGGCGGTCGGAGAGGCCCCCTCCGATCAATCGGCTGGTCACGTCAAGCCCTAGCACCTATATGATTTTCCCAACCCTATTGCCCTTATGGCAAGCCCCAATCCCTTTTTATCATATGGGTGCTAGAAGGTGGTGGCTGCGGGTCTACATATCCTGGGAATGACGTTAAACTCTATCTGATGGTGAGGTTCCAATTCTGGAGGTTTGGGGAATGTCGAGCACCTCTTCATCACCATTGCTCCCTGGTCCACTCTGATCCGGAGTGGTAGTACCTGTTAGGGTCCCATCTATGGGTTAAATAGAAAAATGTATTTATAAAAAAATTGTATTATCCATTAAGAATTGATTTATTTCAAAACGTTATCGGCATTAAATGACCCACTGAGGTTGATATGCCGTAAAACAAAACAAACCAAACCAAACCAAACAGAGGATACATTTTTTTTATTTACCATATTAAATCATGCATATTTGCCAACCCATCCACACGAGCAGAATGTGACGCAAGGTCAATTTATGGCTGAATTTGCAAATCGGTCGGAAAATTAAAACAGAACCCAAATTATTTATTTATTTTCACATTAAACTAACCTTAAACCCCAACCCTAACCTTAACCCTAAACCCTAACCCTAAACCATAACCATAACCCCCCCCCCTAGTTAAAATTAACAGTTTTATTACAGAATAAACTGGGTTCTGTTTTTTCTGGGTCCCCCTAATTTACCGACTGATTTGCAAGTTTTGCCCAATTTCTTTAGTTTAACAGCTTTGAATTCTAAAGCACTCATCTAAGTATAGAACAGGCTCATCGTTGCTTAACTTCGATGAGAGCAAGATCTGAATATATATGAAATGACCTGATAGTGGGGTGAGCTATGAATGTCAGGCGAAAGCCCATCACCTGACAATCGTAGTTTAATCCCGTTTATTTATTTATTTTTAAATGCCCGCCCCAACAGGTGCGTTTTATAAGCCCATCAAATACGGTACTTAAAAAGGAACAAAGGGCTATGGTGGTACGATAGACGTTACAGTTAATGGTACAAATAACGGAATCGGCGATTCGGGTTCAATTACTGGTTGGGACAGTTTACGTTCATTAACTTGGCAGTAATCTTCTTAAAGGCAAGGTTGGTTGGTTGATTGGTTAGTTTAATGGTAATTCAACCATTGTGGGTTATTTAAAGTCAAGTCTTGTTTTTTTATTGATTTGTTTAAGAAATAGATTTTCATTAACTTCTGATAAATTGGTAGAAATAATTTTCATTAACTTCATGTATTGATAAATTGGTAGAAATAATTTTCATTAACTTCATGTGTATTGATAAATTGGTAGAAATAATTTTCATTAACTTCATGTGTATTGATAAATTGGTAGAAATAATTTTCATTAACTTCATGTGATATTGATAAATTGGTAGAAAATAATTTTCATTAACTTCATGTGTATTGATAAATTGGTAGAAATAATTTTCATTAACTTCATGTGTATTGATAAATTGGTAGAAATAATTTTCATTAACTTCATGTGTATTGATAAATTGGTAGAAATAATTTTCATTAACTTCAATTGATAAATTGGTAGAAATAATTTTCATTAACTTCATTGATAAATTGGTAGAAATAATTTTCATTAACTTCATGGTATTGATAAATTGGTAGAAATAATTTCATTAACTTCAGGTAGAAATAATTTTCATTAACTTATGTATTGATAAATTGGTAGAAATAATTTTCATTAACTTCATGAGTATTGATAAATTGGTAGAAATAATTTTCATTAACTTCATGAGTATTGATAAATTGGTAGAAATAATTTTCATTAACTTCATGTGTATTGATAGATACTAATGGGTGACCCTCAGCCACCGCCTTTTAGTGCCTGTATGATAAAAAAGATTTGGGTGTTTGCCATCAGAGAAATTTAAAGAATACGCCCAGGACAATCATATAGTTGCTAGGGATTGACATTACCAACCGATTGATCAGATGGGGCCTCTCCGACCTCCCGTCTAGCCCAAGTAAGGGCCGAAATAGAGTGTGGCATGTTACGAGACAACTTAGAACTCGTGTCACAGACCGCTCAGCCACCACAATCTTGTCCTCGATCATTACGCGTCGCCACCCACGACCAGCTAGTGGTCCCATTGAAGGGGGTCTTCAATTAACAGGGCGGCTTTGGAAAGTATGAATACCCTATCCACTGGCTATGGGTAAATAATAAGGCAGTTGGAGATCTTTAGCCTTGGAGAAAGTAATTCATCTTAATCATGTCAGGTATTTTTTCATGCTTCTGGCACCCTGACGTCTTGGGGACCGTCAAGTAACTCACATTACGTGGAAGTGCAGGTTGCAAACCGGTTATCATCGTAGGAAATGGACGCGACAATCCGAGTTCAAATCCTGGTTGGATTGTGGTTTTTTGGGGTTACGGCATATCAACCCATTTTGGGTCATTTAATGCCGAATCAAATAATTTTGATATCAGATTGCTTACAGTACCTGCTGTTGCCTAAATGGTAACCCATCTAAGTATTGAACCGGCTCATTGCTGCTTAACTTTCGGTGATCGAAAAACTGGTGTTTTCATCGTGACTTGACTGTAAGCTCAAACCCTGGATGAAAACTTTGACGTTTCACTTCGCGCTAATACCCTTGGGAAAGGTATGAGCCCATCTATTCTTTTCCGATCTATTTTAGCTATGGATTAATCATAGGACAGACTGGGATCTATAGCCAAGGTATGGAAACCAATCTAGGAGAAGGAAAACTCTTAATTCTGACCAGCATTTTGTGTCACACCCTGTCTGTGGTGGAGAGGTTGGGTAAATACATATTCTAGAATATGTCATGAAAAGGAATTCCTTCGTATGGGTACCCTGCCAACCAAATCGACCAAGGATGGGGAAGCTTTTCCTATTTAAACGCCACATTGAAATTTAATCTATACTTATATAAAAGGCAGTTGTGTGTATGTATGTCCGTCTATACATATATATAAAGGGCAGTTGTGTGTATATGTATGTCCGGGGGAAACTTTCTATACATATATAAAGGGCAGTTGTGTGTATATGTATGTCCGGAAGAAACTTCGAAAATAAAACAATTTACGACAAAGAAAAAAACATACACACATTAAATATCACCAGGGCTTGGTTTTTGAGCAAAACTAATAGAGATTTGATTTATATTCGTGAAGATAATTAAAGAATAAAATTTAAATGATAACAGCATGGATTTTTTTCATTTAATATTTTAGATAGTAGACATTAACATTTCTTTTCTGAGTAGCTGGATCAATGCAAAGTGTATTTTTTTTTATATAGGGATTTAAATGGGGCATCCCACGAGGATTCAACTCGCGATTCAGTAATCATGGATCTGCGGAACTAACTTTTAAAAAATCCCCCTCTACCCAGGCGACGCCGGGTAGCCGCTGCTAGTGCCTACTAAAGCTGCAATCCGGAAATATTTTGCATATTTATAACAATATTTCAAGTCTAAAGTTTTAATTAAAAACTTAGGTCTAAACTTAATTAACATATACTACTTAATAGAAAAAAAAAATTTTTAGGAAAAGGCATTTGGATATCAGGTTCTGAAGTGGAAATGTCCAAATTTAATTGATTTTCCGACAAAGTTATACTCGATCGTTTGGAAAGGCGAATGCGGACTTAAGGCCGATTTGAACTGAGGTTGCCATTCCATTTCCAACGACGATTACTGTTACGCTAAGTTCCCTAATATTGGAAAACATCCATCTATCTATCTATCTATCTATCTATCTGTACAAGGTGTGTCAAAAAAGTATCGAGTTTTTTTGTACTTCTTGACACACCTTGTATTCTGAAAAAATTAACGTTCCATTTATTGTTCATTTCTATCTTAGTAAATACAGCTTCAATCTCGATACTTTTATGACACACCTTGTGTTTATATATATATATATATATATATATATATATACCTCAGTCTGTTCATATATATCTATCTATCCATCTATTTCAGTCTATTCATATCTATCTATCTATCTTACACGCTAATTATTGCCATTTCAGTCTCAGACTATAAAATGGTTTTTGTGCCCCTGAAGTTATAGCGCCTCCTGTGACTGTATAGTCCAATTCAGCGTATGAGTAGCACAGGGCTCTGTGCGATAAAGTGAGCTGATGTTAGGTGTGGCGCTTCGTCTCTAACGTTAAAAAACAATCTCCTTGGTCTAGCACTAGTAAAAAGGGGATAGACCCCCTCGCTGTCTGGCTGATACCGACTTTAGGCCACCCCGATGACTTTACTTTTACTTATATATTTACTTTGTTGTTAATGGTTTTATTTTCGCACTTTCACCCGGACATATATATATACACCAACTGCTCTTTATAGATAGATAGATTAGTTGGTAATGAAGGACTATTTGCTCGTAAATTCCTACCATAAAATAAACTGAACCCCCATTTTATGTCCGTGTTTTTGTATTAAGTGTTTTATTTTTCTTGCACCCGTTATTTTACAATACAAAATATATTTTATTTATTTTAATATTCATTTCAATGTGCAAATTCTAAAAGTTTTTATTTTGTGAGAATGTTTAGTTTTAAAGTAGGGGGTTCGTTTTACAATTTAGGCATAAATTGGATCCTCCTTTTATGACCGTAATTTTGTTTTTTCGTCGACGATGATTAAAATCTGGCGTTTTTATTTTAGAGTAGCAAAGCCGAAAAGAAATAACAACAAAAAGTAATATTCAACTTTTTACTCGTAAATTCCTGACAAAAATTAGGCTTGGGCATTTTATGGTAGGAATTTACGAGTAAAAAGTGGAAGTGTAAAAACGAATCCCACTTTAAAACTAAGCATTCTCACAAAATAAAAGCTTTTAGAATATACACATTGAAGTGAATATTAAGATAAATAAAGGAAATATATTTAGTATTGTAACATAATGGGTGCAAGAAAAATAAAACATTTATTGCAAAAACACGGACATAAAATGGGGGTTCAGTTTATTTTATGGTAGGAATTTACGAGCAAATAGTCCTTTATTACCAATTAGTTTTTGTCAATGAGTGTCGATACTAGAGCCGGATTTAGACCCTGGGCGCCGGGGGACTTTTTGTTAGGGAGACCCCCAGGTTGTCTCAAAAAAGTCCTAAGAAAATATGGTAAAACTTGCAAATCATACTCAAAATCCCATGACTCAGACAAAACAGAACCCACAAATTTTGTAATAAAACTGTTAATTTTAACTAGGGGGTTTAGGGTTAAGGATTAGGGTTAGGGTTTAGGGTTGGGGTTAGTTTAATGGGAAAATGAATAAATAATTTGGGTTCTGTTTTTTCTGGGTCACCTGTATACAGGATGACCCAGAAAAAACAGAACCCACAAATTTTGTAATAAAACTGTTAATTTTAATTAGGTTGGGTTGGGGTTTAGGGTTAGTTTAATAGGAAAATAAATAAATAATTTGGGTTCTGTTTTTTCTGGGTCACCCTGTAATATCATGGGATTTTAGTATGATTTGCAAGTTTTACCGAAAATATTATATTATATTTTTCTCGAACTAGGAACTGAACGCTCTACCGAATAAACTTTACTATATTTTTCAGTTTGGATTATACGACAAAGTGATATGATTTTTATCAGCTTGCAGCAAATCACCATTATTTTTTCAATAGTAAAACTAATTTTATAATTACTAGAGATTTTATAAAGGAAGTCTGAGTGCGTAGGGATACCCAAGTAGTCGAAAAATCCGTGTTTTTACTAAACAAATTCATTCATTGATAAATCAACACTAAAAATGTTATTAAATTCGGATAATTCCCTGATTTTCGGTAAAAAATGTTCAATCGGGAGGGTTAAATTTATTTTGTAAACACGGATTTTACGCCATCTTTATATAACGGTTACGGCCATATTTGGGTAAACTTGCAAATCATACTCAAAATCCCGTTATTACAGAAAAAACAGAACCCAAATTATTTATTTATTTTCCCATTAAACTAAGCCTAAACCCCAACCCTAAATCCCCCTAGATAAAATTAACAGTTTTATTACAAAATTTGTGGGTTCAGTTTTTTCTGGGTCATGGGATTTTGAGTATGATTTGCAAGTTTTACCCATATTTGATCAAAATTGACAGAAAAAATAGTTTTAAATGTATTAAAAATAAATTACATGTGTAATATTATTTTGATTTTTTTTTTAAACTGATGTTCATTATATTACTACTTTTCGACTTAGACAAAAATTAGACCTTAAATACTCGATTTAATTAATTTAATTTTTTTTTAGTGAAAAGCAGACGAACATTTGGGTATACCTAGTTAAGGGGGACCCGGGGGGCAATTGCGACCCTTATAAATCCGGACCTGGTCGATATTTTTTTCTTTCTTTCTTTCTTTTATTTTTATTCAATAAGTGCTTGGTCATATCTATTTTAAAGAAGAGCGATTGCACAATGTGGCGATTGAAGTAAATATTTCGAATCCTATTTATTAAGAGATTGTTGCTAGCTAGGAGCACCGACTGATCACGTCGCCCCCGCATAGAGAGAGAGAGAGAAAAAAAAAAACGGATTTTACTTCTCTAACTTCCCCTTTCCTGTAAATGGTTGTCAACAACATTCCAAAGATTCTTTTAGCAAAGCACATGGTACGTTGGTGTTGTGCGCGGTCGCAACAGACCCAAGTTCTTCGTCTCTATTAAACCTCTGTAAAACCAAATAATGCACACTTTTGTACTTTTCGGATATTGCGGTCCCTTATGGAATGTTTGGAATGTGAGGGGTATCTATATAGATTAAATCATTTGATTTGTGTTATTTGTACGAATCAAACTTCTAAAATATTCATTTCTGTATTCCACTAATTAGATTATGTGTTCGATTTGTTTAATCGATTTTTAAGGGGAGGGGGGCAGTTAAAAGTACATAACATAGGCGTCCCATCGTGGTGTAATCGTTAGCAAGCTAGTCTCTCGTGCGACAGTAGTAAGTTCGATCCTCACTGGATGCCCTATAATTTTGGCCCTGTGCCACAACTAGCCCAAGTTTGTTTTAGGGCAGCTCACATAACGTAATGTTAAACTTTAGCATGCTAAATTAATAGTCCATTTTTAGTGATTCTCACCGGGCGCCGTATATTTCTGTCCTTGTGCTACATCTAAGCTAAGTAAATAACTTTGAGTACAAGACATGATAATGTTTAACCGGCTAGATTAGCAAACCATTGTGAGTTCGATTCTCAATGGGTGCTCAATATTTGTGGCCCTGTGCCACAAGTTAGCTAAGCTTAATGAATAACTTTGGAGACATCACGTGGTGTAATGATTAGCAAGCTAGATTAGCATACCATTGTTAATGACTTCGATTCTCACTGGGTGTTCCATACTTCTGTCCTTGCACCATAACTGAGCTAAGCACATTCTAAATATTTCAGAAGGGACCGCACTATCCGAAAAGTACGTACTCTTATAAAAACAATAATCGAAATGTTTTTTGGAAAATTCAGTTTCAGTGGTTTATAATAAATGTGTGTGTGTGTGTGTGTGTGTGTGTGTGTGTGTTTACCGCGTATCCCACGTATACGGGTGTGACACAAGGTCCTTTTATGTGGGTCCACTCACGAGCCGAAGCTCATGGGATGGTAGGTGCAAAATATGCGTTGATCTCGTCGGTATTGCCCCTCAAGGGGGCGCCTCAGGCACTGGGCAATAAACCCAGCCTTGTCCCTTTAAATCAAGGGGGCAGGTATTGCCTGGGGAGTAGCCTCCTGGGACCAACGCTGTTAACATTACCTATCTGGTCCAGAGGCCGAAGCACACTGGACACAGGCCTTCTGTGTGTGTGTGTGTGTGTGTGTGTGTGTGTGTGTGTGTGTGTGAGAGAGAGAGAGAGAGAGAGAGAGAGAGAGAGAGAGGAGAGAGAGAGAGGTGTGTGTGTGTGTGTGAGTGGAGAGAGAAGGAGGGAGAGATTTAAATGTCAATACATTCGATGTATATAAATGTGGATGTTTCAATTCAGATTGATTTTAACGGCAAGTCAACCCATCTATGATTATTTATGCTAGAAGTTAGAGAATCACGTTCATTGTACATTCATATTTGCATTTTTGTGTAATTGATACTTAAGATTTTTTCATTCTTACTGGGTGCCCCATACTTCTGGCTTTGTGCCAAACTAATCCAAGCTTAGTAAATAACTAGTAAACTTTAAAGAGTTTAATGGTTAGTGGACCAAACAGATACTTGTTAGTGAATTTGATTCTCACTGAGTACCCCATACTTCTGACCTTGCACCAAACTAAGCTAGGCTTTGTAAATAACTATAGGGCACTTTGAATGGTTTAAGGGTTAATGAACTAAAGAAACGGATCATTGTTAGTGAGTTTGATTCTTACTGAGTGCCCCATACATATGACCTTGTTCCAAACTAAGCTAAGTTTAGCAAATAACTAAGACACTTGGAATGGTTTAATGTTTAGTGAACTAAACAAACAGATTATTATTAGCGAATTTACCTCAAATTTTAACTTTCAACACTAGGGATAACCATTTTCGGGTCACGTGATCAGTTTGGGCGATATTGAATAAACGAAAGTAAAATATTTTTGAACTTTGTTTTTTAAAAATCTCTCAAAAAAAACAAACAAGTAACGATCATGCAAAGTTGTTACAAAGAAAAACCGTAAATTCAAAGATCAAATCATCCGATAAAAAAAAATAAATAAAATAGTCCGTTTTACATGCAACACGGTGATGTTCATGTAGAAACTAGGATTGTATTTTTACATATTATCTCTCTTTGACAATTATACATTTAAATGTATGGGTGGCTGTATTCGACATAATCGTTTTCTTGTGCATATTCAATAACCAATTATTGGTTTTCAATGATTTTTGAAAGATTTTTTGTGGTAGTTTCAGAACTCCGGAAGATTTTTTTTAGTTGAACTTATAGTGTAACTAAAGCAAAGAAAAGACAATAAGTATTACAAATGTAGTTCAGTTTTGCTCTTCCGTATATTATAAGAATCAAACATTTCTATTCAACAATAAAAATTACAAATTCTTTTTAAAATATTAATATATCGTGATCGAACAAATTTTTAGTTCATCTGAATTCTAAAATTCATATATTTAAATATCAGCGAAAAATTCACACAAAAAAAGATTTTTAAACATGAAAAAAAAAAAACATCATTTAAGCACACAAAAGATTTAAAATCTCTTAAAAATTAATTTCTTTAAAAAATTTTTTCTTGACAATTTAATAGAATATAGTACATATCAATTAAAAAAGAAAAAAAAAGTTTTCAAATAATAATATTATGACATTTTTTGCACTTTTTATTTCAGAATTTTTTTCTACAAACACTACTGCAATTTATTTTTTATATAGTTATCCAGACTCTTATCTTTATAGAAAAAAAGGAAAAACGTTTTTTGACGGTTCATTGTTTTAATATCTCATAAATAAAATAGGGGGGGGGGTAGACCTCGTAAAAAATATTTCCCCTAATATATTTTAGGAAAAAACTATTTCAGACATATTTACATCTAAAGGTAAATAGTTATAGAAATTTTCGTGAAAATCGGACTATTAATTGATTTTTCATAGATTTTTTTTTAAATCCTCTTCTCGTAACTTGTTTTTTGTCTACGTTAAATTTCAGTTGATTTAACGGTGCAAAAATGAAAACATTGTTTTTCAATCATAATTTTCATTATTTCCGTAAGCTGAAAATTTTTTTTTTTAAATCATCAGGATTTTGTTTAATGTTTCTTCTTTCGAATGGAAAAAAAAATTTCAAGATAATATTAATTTTTATCCAAGTTTCATTGTTTTAAATATAGGGGGGAGGTAAATTTCACAGGGAAAATTGGTGGCACCTGCTCAACACAAAAGCAAAAAAATCGACCGAGTGACGGTTCGTAACTTCGAAAGCTCGTAAGTTGGGACACACGTAAGTCAAGGTACCTCTGTAATTTAAAAAAAATTAAATCCTTCTTTTTTTTTTTCATTTTCCTAAACAATGTCTATTTTCTAATCATTGGTAGTTAATTGAAAATGTAGTCCAAAAAGTTGGAAACAGTAATTGATACTAAAAACCTAAACTGCATATTAACAGCTGATTAAAGCAGCTGATTATTATGGGGTGACGCCAGTGGAGTGACTATGGTGGAGTGACCGTCCGACACTCAGTCGAACCTAATAACAATGGTGGGCTGACTTACGCTCAACTCACGCTAAAAACACTGAAGTTAAGCAACGATGAGCCTGTTCACTACTTAAATGGGTGGCAATAGGATGTGTAAGCAATCTGAGGCTTGTGTGCCAGGCTAAGCAAAACTGAGTAAATAAAAGGGCGCATCGCATGGTAGAATGGTTAGCGAGAAGAACCATTGTGAGTGAATTCGATTTTCACTGGGTATTCCTTAACTTCTGGCCTTGTGCCAAACGGACTCAAGCTTAGTAATTGACAACTATAGTGAGGTGACTTACCTCCAGATCACTGAAATTAAGAAGTGATGGGTAACAACTTAAGAATAGTTTAGACTGTTATGGGGAGTCTGAATTTGGATTTTTATGGGAAGTCTAAAGCTTGGACTGTTATGGGGAGCCTAATGCTTGGATTTTATTGGCTGATGAAGTTTGGACTGTTATGGGGAAACTGAAGCTTGGACTGTTATGGGGAGCCTGATGGTTAGATTTTATGAAGTCTGGAGTATTATGAGGATCCTGAAGCTTTGACTTTCATGGGGAGCCTGAAGCTTGAGCTGGCATGGGGAGCCTGAAGCTCGGATTAGTATGGGGATCCTAAAGCCTGGATTTTTATGGGTAGCCTGAAGCTTTGAGAAGCCTGAAATTTGAGCTGTTATGGAGAGATTGAAGCTTGGTCTGGTATGGGGAACCTAAAGCATGGATTTTTATGGAGAGTCTGAAGGTAGGACATTTATGATGAGCATGAATCTTGGACTGTAATAGGGTTTGAAGCTTGGACTGTTATGAACAGCATAAAGCATGGGTTTTTATGGGTAACATGAAGTTTGGACTTTTATGAGGAGTATGAAGCTTGGATATAGGGGGCCTGAAGCTTGGACTGTTATGGGGAGCATGAAACTTAGACTGTAATAGGGAGTCTAAAGCTTGCATTTTTATGAGAATCCTTCGCTATTAAAAAGTATTTTAATTGTACATAACTAAAACAGTTATTATTATATGTTTAGTATATTTTAAGGTTTTATAAAACTATTTATGTAAATAGAAAGTTAAATAAATGTTCTTAACAATGTCTGCTACGATATATGCTTTCATTTTTTGTTGTATATGTCTGTCTGCAATCGAAACTACGTCACAACCATCGTCACAATTCTCTTATTTGTTTATGTTATATTCTCAGTGCTTATTAAATTAGTATTATTTATTAAGAATGTCTCTTTTAAGGTCTACCTGAGATAGATTTGCCTCAAAACAGTCCATATTATTAAGGTATTTGCCTCTCATCCAACTTATGAGTGCGTGACACAATGACATTTTTATGTGGGTCCACCCACAAGCCGAAGCTCGTGGGTATTAGTCACAAAAAAAATTGCGTTGATGCCGTCGGCATTCCCCCTCAAGGGTGTGCCTCAGGCACTGGGCCATAAACCCAACCCTGCCCCTTTAAATCAAGGGGCAGGTGTTGCCTGGGGGGATAGCCCCTAGTAGAAGAGAATACAAACCTGACTGAAAATACAAAGAAGAGCTTATACATAATTGTATAAGAGAAATGTCCTAATAGGAAAATAGTCTTTTAGTTGAGAATGTGTTGCGGCTGTTGGTGAATTCAAACCTGTTAAACTCCACCAAAGAAATTGACTATGTGTCGCATCGTGCTCGAGCGGAGGGCTTGGTAAATATATAAAGATCCCAGTCTGCCCTACTATTTACCGATAGCTGGGAGGTGGAGAAGAGATAGATTCATGCCTTTCTTAACGGCATTAACGTGAAGTGAGACGCAAATAGCGTCTGTGGAATTGCTCGCACGTGTCAATTGGCTGATAACATGATCTCTGATGATACCCAAGTTATGACGTGTAAACAAAGTTTTTTTGGTTATTTCCTATAACTCCAACCTAAAAAGGGGGAACCACTCTGAATGAATTTTATCTGCTAATTGATGTACCCATTATTTTCCCATTAAACTAACCCTAACCCAAACCCTAAACACTAACCCTAAACCCTAACCCTAGCCCCGTATTCTTTTTTCCTAGTAGATCAATTAATAAATAAATAATTTATTAAATTCATTTAGAGTGGTTCCCCTTTTTTAGGTTGGAGTTATAGGAAAAAAACGTTTTTTTTTTTTTTTCTGAAAATACTACAAACTTGTCTGTCAAGCGAAATAGCATAAATTCAACACGTTCTTGAGCAAGTACTGTGTTCACTAGAGTTTCAAATGCACATGATGTGTCCGCTTGTGGAACTATGGGGTTGCAAAAGGTTTAATGTTTTAAGGTTTAAAGGTGGATAGATATTATTGGTGCGTGTCATTAAGGTTTTGCTTTTAATCCCATCTCATTTTGTGGTCGTGTTGAAAAGAAAGGAATTCAAGGAACGAACTGAAAGAGACAAAACGGAAGGTGGTTTTATGACTTAGACTTTATTCACCGGTCACAGCCACCTGTGGCAAGGGAATATCTCCCTGGTCAGTTGTAGCGATTAGACACAGTTAAGGCCTCAACTCGAATGGCCGAGAGATTATCTTTGGGGTCGGAAGTGGGTCCTTTTTCTCGCACATGCGCGGAGGGTTCTTCTAGTGAATGCTCATGCGAATTTGTAATTTTTTAAATTTCAATTTTATTTTAATCCCCATAGAAAAAATGCCAACGCAAGCATCTTTTTGAACAACAATGTCATGTATTTTCCTCCAAGTGCAAAGGCTGTGTTGGATTATTTTTGGGTATAAGGTCTGCTAGTGACCAAGACTTATATTTATAGACTATTCCAAAACAGTGTTAGCTGAATCGGCCAATCAAAAACGTCGAAATATGTATTTATTTACTATTTAAATGCGTTGATAAATTGTCTTAAAATTACTCGCTGGAAGCACAGACCAACACATGTGTATTATACAACTCTCTACCAAGACAAGGGACCGGTTTAGTTCAGTTGGTAGGGCGTCCGACTAGGAACCACAAGTTTCCTGGTTCGATACCGGCCCTCGCCAACTCAGCGTATGAGTAGCACAGGGATCTGTGCGGTAAAGTGAGTAGCTGATGGTAGGTGTGGCGCTCCTCAGACGCTGAAACAATCTCCTTGGTCTAGCGCTAGTAAAAAGGGGATAGACTCCCTCGCTGATACCGACTTTAGGCCAGCCGACGGCTTTAAAAAAATTCAAGACAGAATAAACTATGTTACAACTTCTACTTTAATGACGGATCAGCGAACAAGGATTAAAACTGATACTACATATTTCTACTTTATGCTACAAGAGATCCCACTGTAAAGTTGTTTATAACTGCGGTCCTAAAATGGCTACATGAATCGTAACAGGCTGAAGTGAGAAAGGCCACCCACAAATTTGTAAATCGGAGGCGCGTCTTGACTTGTCTTGTTGCAGCATTCATCCGGGTCGGGTTAAGCCGGCTTTATCGATTGAATTCACTGAGTCCCACCCGAAGGCGAAAGTCAAAGATGGAGTATCATAGAAATAGAAAATACGCAAGTGGTCCCCAAAACCCCACACGTAGACACCCTAGTTTGCCGCAGATCATCCAACTTATGAGGGCTGGACATAAGGTTTTGTTTTTACGTGGGCACATAAAAATTGCATCGATCTGGGAATGGCCCCCTTGGATCGATGCTATTAATTGTACTTTACCGGTCCAGAGGCCGAAGCACACTGGACCCCCAGCCGAGGCCGGGTATAGAAGGTAAGTCTCAAAGTATAGTAACTGGAACAGATACTACACCTTGATCCCCAACCACAACAGGTATCATCCAGCAGGGAAGAAACGACCAAAAGTAACCGCCGGTTTGCGGTACATGCACCTCTTGGAATTTTCACCAGAACCCCTTTGGATGGGTTGTGGCCTTTATCCAAATGAGTGCCAGACTTGTCCGCCTTGGGTGACCATACCAGGAACTTATGTTCCCGACGACATAACTCTGACGCTACCATGTTTACACTGTCCTACAAACTCCCAGCCGGGAGGTCCAGTGAGCTTCGCCCGCTGGATTAGGTTTTTGTAAATAATAGCGTCGATCCCAGGGGGCAATCCCCCCAGGCAGGGCTGGGTTTATTGCCCAGCACCTGAGGCGCCCCCCCTTGAGGGGGAATGCCGAGGGGATCGACGCAATTTTTGTTCTTTCCCACCCATGAGCTTCGGGTTGTGGGTGGGCCCACATTTAAACGAGGCCTTGTGCTCAGTCCATACAAGTGGGGTATGAGACAAATACTCCTACCGCGATGGGAATGGGCTGGACTTTAGGGCGGAAAGCGCTTGGTGTAATGGTTATTGTTGTAGAAAATGGATTCGGTGACCCGAGTTCAAATCCTAGACGAAGCTGTTGGCATTTCACATAGCGCTACTACGCTTGGTAAAGGTATAAATCCAATTCTTCTCCCTCCAAATACGGGTAAATAGTAGGACAGGCTGGGTTCTTTAACCTTAGTATGGCAATTGGTCTAGGAGAAAGAAAACTCTGAATTCAAATCTGTTATAGGGCCGGGTTAGCTCAGTCGGTAGAGCGTTTGGCTAGAAACCACAAGGTTTCTAGTTCGATACCGGTCCTCGCCAACTCAGTGTATGAGTAGCACAGGGATCTGTGCGGTAAAGTAAGGAGCTGATGGTAGGTGTGGCGCTCCACCTTAGACGCCAAAAACAATCTCCTTTGTCTAGCGCTATTGAAAAGGGGATAGACTCCCTCACTGACTGGCTGGTACCGACTTTAGGCCATCCCGACGACTTACTATACTCCACTTAAGAAATTGACTTTGTGTTACATCCTATTAGTGCAGAGGGGTTATATATATATATATATATATATATGAAAGTAAACAAACAATCTGAGATGGCGATAGCCGACAATTTTTGGGAGAATATGTGCTTAATTAAAAAGTCATACCTAATTTGAAAAGTAATTAGTTGATAATTAATGAATTAGGTGAGCATATCTGTTCAAATGTAAAGCGTAAACAAATCGAGAAAAAGTCAATCTCTGTATGTACATTTCGACATGATTGACTTTTTCTCGATTTGTTTACGCTTTACATTTAAACAGATATGCTCGCCTAATTCATTAATTATCAACTAATTAATTTTCAAATTAGGTATGACTTCAATTAAGCACATATTCTCCATAATATATATATATATATATATATATATATATATATATATATATAAATCGTTTGAAATGACTAATAACTGCTTCATGAAGTCCCATATAACTGCAGATCTATTTGATTTATTTTAAGAGCATTTAACACACACACACACACACACACACTGATGTATGTGCTCAGTCTTATCCCACAACATTATATTGTGGGAATTAGAAGGTGTACAGTAGCGTAACGGTTATCGTCTTAGCAAATTAAATCGGTGGCTCGAGTTCAAATCCTGGACGAAGCTATTTGCGTTTCCTTTCACGCTAATGTCCTTGGGAAATGCATGGACCCCTCTGTTACCCTCTTAACTATGAGTAAATAGTTGGACAGACTGGGTTATTTAACCAGTCTAGGAGAAGGAAAACTTTGATTTCAAACCAGCCCTATTCCGCTTTTTTTTTTTTAAATTATCCTTGTCACATCCTCTCTGTAGCAGAGGAGTTGGGCAAATGCATACATTGTGAGTTACGCCCGTCGCTTGTGACGTCACCCCCTTGGAGGCGACACAATTAATTGCCATAGTGACACATTATAGTACTTGAGGAAAGGCACGAATCTCTCTCTCTCTCTCTCTCTCTCTCTCTCTCTCTCTCTCTCTCACACACACACACACACACACACACACACACAACATAGCTAGACACTTTTTAGTCCAATTGCGAAACCTACTTTCAAGGGACCTTTTGGAATAATCACAATTACACTTTAAACCATAAACCCTTGACATAAACCCGACACAACTAAAAATGAGGGGCGGTTGAGCTCAGTCGGTAGAGCGTTCGGCTAGCAATCACGAGGTTCCCTCGCCAACTCAGCGTATGAGTAGATCAGGGATCTGTGCGGTAAAGTGAGGAGCTGGTGGTAGGTGTGGCGCTCCACCTCAGACCCTAAAAATAATCTCCTTGGTCCAGCGCTAGAGAAAAGGGGATGAAAAGATGAAAACCTGATGAACTCCGCTTAAGAAATTGACCTTGTGTCACATCCTGCTCGTGCAGAGGGGTTGGTAAATGTATATAAATTAATGATTTTGTGATCATAAATCAAGTCTAGGCTTTTTAAAAGGAAGCGCGTGGTCTAATGGTTAGAGTCGTAGGAAATGAACTCGTAGACCAGAGTTCAAATCCTGGACGAAGCTACATTTCACATAGCGTTAAAACCCCTGGGAAAGGTATGAATCCAACTACTCTCCCTCCAGCTATGGCAGGCTGGGCTCTTTAACCTTGGTTAGGCAACTAATCTAGGAGAAGGAAAACTCTGAATTCAAACCTGTTAAATTTCGTTTGGGGTGGTCACTACTAGAATAGGCTCAGTCCTAATTTGTGAACTATTTTTAATTTAATTTTTTTTTAAATTCTTGTCCCGGATGAATATATTTGAAAAAGAACTAGATTCAAATTTCGGAGAATTCTAGAAAATTTTTATCACGGAAAATACTCATGCTTATTTCTATCATGTATATAACAGGATATAACTAAGTATAAGTATTTTCTATGATTAATGTTCTTTTTTTTTTTTTTAAATTCTCAAAAATTTTAATCTAGTTTGTTTGTTTTGTTTTTGTTTTTTTTTCTTTTTGTTTTTTTTTTTTGTTTTTTAGCCAGGACAAGAAAATTTGAATTCTAATTTCAGTTTCTTATTAAAAAAAAATTAAATCAAACAAAAAAAAAAAAAACTACCTACTTTGTATATTTCTTGGAGATTTTTTCTGACAATTGAATCTTCTTACGGTTGTATTTACCCAACCCGTCCGTCATGGGTAGGATGTAACGCAAGGTCGCTAGTCAGGGGTATCCGGCGAGGGTCGAACTCCCTATTCAATAGTAATGGATCTGCGAAACTAGCTAGCAGACAATTACACCATGATGAGACGCCCTTGGCTCTTTTCACGGTATCTTTCGACCATTCCATGCCCTGGGTATGACGTTAGACTATCTGATGGTGAGGTTCCAGTTCTGGAGGTCTGGGGAATGTGGAGCACCCCTTGATCACCATTGCTCCCTGGTCCACTTTGACCCGGTGTGGTAGTACCTGTTAGGGTCCCATCTATGGGTTAAATAGAAAAACGGCTGACTTCTGATTTAGGTCGGAAAATTAAAACGGAAAGTTTTTTGGTGATCTCCAATGACAGTTTAACTACACTTTATGAATTAACATTTTGCGAATTGGATTACGGTTTTAGGGGATTAAGGTTGTTTTTAATTACGTATTGCTTAAAAAAACAAACAAACCCAAATTAACCCAAATTACTATACATTTAATGTTGAAATTTTTTTTTTATTAAACTAAGTTTAATTGAAATTATACATAGCAATACTAACACAAACAACTGTCTCAATAATAAATTCAATAATTAATTTCAATGGTTAATCAAATGTATAGTAATTTGGGTTTTTTGTTGTTTATTTTTTTAAGCAATACGTACTCAAAAACAACAAGGGGAACCACTCTTGAATGATAAATCATTTATTTATTTATTGATCTACTAGGAAAAAGGAACGCGGGGTTAGGGTTTAGGGTTAGGGTTAGTTTAATGGGAAAATAGATAAATAATTTATCAGTCAAGAGTAGTCCCCCTTTGTTTATGTTGGAGTTATAGGAAATAACCGAAAAAACTATTAAATCAAAGTACTGACCACTAATCATATTGGCGGCTTTTGATAACTTAAACCCAAATTTTAAAATTTGTTCGCCCCTACTCCCAAAATATCTAACTCTGCTACGGCCCTGGGAGCTGACTCGTGATAATGTCTTAAAAGAATCTTACACAAAGTGGCGTTGAATCGTTCAGCAGGTGAAACCAGAGCCGGTACGTAATATCCCACGAACCCTGCTTAGGACACATGGAAGGGCGGCTTTCATATATATTTCTTTATGAAAATTTACCCCGCACTGACACACACACACACACACACACACACACACATATATATATAATATATATATATATATATATATATATATATTCCAACCCTCCGGACGAGCAGGATGTGACACGGGGTCAATTTCTTAAGCGGAGTTCATCAGGTTTGAATTCAGAGTTTTCCTTCTCCTAGACCGGTTGCCTAACCAAGGTTAAAGAGCCCAGTCTGCCCTACTGTTTATCCATAGCTAGAGGGAGAATAGGATTCGTACCTTTCCCAGGGATATTAGCGCTAAGTGAAATGCAATTACCACATCCAGGAATTGAACTCGGGGCGATGAGTCCGTTTCATATAGTACATATAGTAAAGTGGGGTCCCCGTTTGTGAAATGCAATCAACCTGATCCAGGAATTGCACTTGGTTCGCCGATTCCGTGCCCTATGAAGATAACCATTACACAAGTGCGCTTCCTATAGAAATAGGTTTCTTTTGTGGGGATTAAAAAATACAAAATAAAATTAAAATTAAAATAACAAAACTCCCATGGGACCTTTCATCGGAAATTCGATCTGCGCATGTCCGACAAAAAGAACTGAACCCCTTCTCCAAAAAGAATCCCTCTGCCAATCTAATTGAGGCCGTAATTGGGTATAGTTGGTCCTTTTTAGCCAGGGAGATTTTCCCTCGCTACAGGCCACTATAACCTTGTTCAATAAAGCCTGAGTAATAAAACCACCTTCTGCCTTTGTCTCTTTCATTTCTTTCCTTTTCGTTCCTGAGTTCCATTTCAGCTAACCAGCCCAGAAGAACTAAGAACCAAGTTTTTATATGGGGCTAAAATGCCAGCACCAAACAAACCTTTAACATAGCCCCATACTTTACAATTCTAAAACTTTTAGGGTGCTTTTTTATTTAGCTGGGAATATTATCAACCCTTTATTAAAATCAAAGGTATAAAGCAGTCTAGAGTGACAAGTTAATGGGGGACAAATACGAGAGGACAAGTGAGTGACAGACAAATGAGTCGAAAGACAATTGAGCCCTTTGTCAGTTGTGTTTTTATATCACATTATGATAATATCGAAAATAAAAATGAAAAAAAAAGTCGGAAAAATAAAAAATGCCAAAAAATAAAACATTAAAAAAAGATGAGGCGAAAATAATGTTTTTACTGAGGGAAACGTTCATTTTTGAGGAGTGAAAGATTATATATAATCATTCATATAAAACCTTTGAAATATAAACCTTATTTCGCAAATAGGTGTTTTTTGTTTGTTTATTGATTTTTAACGGCATATCAACCCGTCTGAGGTTATGTCATGCCTAACGGTTAGGAAGTGATACATATCGTGTATTTCATATTTATACTTTTTAGTAATTGGTTTTAACAATGTGTTAGCATTATTAGGGATTATGTTGTATGGTATTGATTTGTTCCATGCCTATATTCTAATAGGTTTTGTTATCTCTACTGTTATAATCTACTGGAGCTGTTTAAAGAGGCACTTGTTGTGTAATGGTTATCGTCGTAGGGAAATGGCACGGCGACACGGGTTCAAATCCTAGACGAGGGTAGGTTACATTTCACATAGTGCTAATACTCTTCTGAAAGGTATACATCCAACTATTCACTTTCCAGCTATGGGTAAATAGTAGGGTAGAATGGACTCTTTAACCTTGGTATGGCAACCGGTCTAGTAGAAGGAAAACTCTGAATTCAAACATGTTAAAGTTCGCTTAAAAATTAACCTTGCGTCACATCCTGCTCGTGTGGAGGATTTGGTAAATATACATACGAGCGGTTTTATTGATTGATTGAAGCAGTTAAATTCACTGCAAAAAAGGGTGTCTTGAGTATGAGACTAAACTGGATTTGACGGTGAGGCTCCAGTTCTGGAGACCTCGTTCCCCTTCATAATCATTACTCACAGGTCCACTATCATACGGAGTTAGTGTCCCATCAATGGTTTAAATAGATAAGTTTAAAAAATGTTCGTATTTGATAGGACCGTGTGCAAAAAATATCTTAAAAACTGCACAAAAATATAAACAGGAAAATGCAATGAATGCGATTCCCTAACATCTAGGCATAAAATAACCCAAGACGGGTTGAGATCCTGCCAAAATCAATCAATCATTTCATATATATTATATATTATATATATATATATATATATATATATTATATATATATGTGTGTGTGTGTGTGTGTGTGTGTGTGTGTGTGTGTTTATAGGTGATATAACCTATGTACATAAATGGAATGCGCCGACGACTACAATAAGTAGCAGGAATAATTGTGCTTGACTCGAAGCAACGCGAGTCAGCTCGCAACTGTGTTGTCGGACGCAATCTCCACTTTCTTTTCAGTAATTTCTACTCCTTATTGTTTAATACATTTGTATCCATTTTAACCAGTCGTTTGTCTTATTTTTTACCCTTAAAAACCCCACAATAATATATATCCATAAATAAATAGCACCAAGAGGATAAATTCTAAATCTTTCTATCTATCTCTCTTTCTCTCTCTCTTTCTCTCTCTCTTTCTCTCTATATATATAGTTATTTACTAAGCTTAGCTTAGATGTGGCATAACGCCAGCAGTAAGGAGCGCCCAATGAGAATCGAACTCACTAACAATGGTCTGCACATCTAGCTTGCTAACCATTGTCTTGGCCGGGGGTCCAGTGGTTTCGGCCCTGGATCTTTACGAGTTAATAGCGTCGATCCCAGGGGGCCATCCCCCCAGGCAACACCTGCCCCCTTGATTTAAAGGGGCAGGGCTGGGTTTATTGCCCAGTGCCTGGGGCGCCCCCCTTGAGGGGGAATGCCGACGGGATCGACGCAATTTTTCACCCGCCACCCCATGAGCTTCGGTTTGTGGGTGGTCCCACGTTAATAGGGCCTTGTGCCTGACCCGTACAAGTGGGGTACGTGGAAAATATCATCTAGCTTGCTAACCATTACACCACATGAGGTGCCCAAGTGTAAACTCAAAATGCACTACTGTTCCTTCCAAATAAATTACCCATTTTTGGAGTTATTCTATTATATACCCTACCAATGAACATTAATGGGGTTGTCCAAATCCTCATAAATGCGGGAGTATTATACTGACTGAGTAGTCTTATACCACTAGCAGTGGTTTACCTTCTCCACGCCGCTGGTGTGTATTGTATTGTGTTGATGTTATAAAGATTCCATTTCCTTTCCAACATCCGCTTGCTTATTTCTCATTTAGTAACCTTTGTTACGTTACAACATAAGTTTATCTATATATTGTCTACATATGTATTTACCAATCCATCCGCACGAATAGGGGGTTAATTTTTAAGCGGGATTTAACAGGTTTGAAATAAGATTTTTCCTTCTCCTAGACTAGTTGCCATTCCAAGATAAAATAGCCCAGTCTGATTTAGTAACCTTTGTTAGGCTACAACATCTATTAATAATGGAGATTGTCTGTATTTCTGTCTGTAACAAAAACTACGTCATAGTCTACGCACAGCTTACGTCACAATATTCTTATGCTATATACACCAACATTTGAGTAAGCAATTTAAAAAAATTGTTTTTTACTCTCGTCCCTTTTTTTTTACAGTAACAAGAAGTTAACTAAAAAGTTTACAAATAAATAAATACCTACGATTTTGTGTAAAATTGATGTGGAAAATATTTAAAATAATTGTTTGATTATTACATGCATGCAACATTTTATTTGAGAGAGACGGGCTCAGTTTTAATTTCAAATTGTTTTATTTTTTTACTCCTTTAATAAATATGAGGATTTTGCTTACTTATGATACAAACCCTCTGACATTGAATTTTTAACTCCTACCCTCTCAGGCAATGTCTTTCAAAAATTAATTTTTTTAACGCCCGGAGGGTGTTTTCTGTTGCTAGTATTCATAATAGGGAGATTTGCTTTTCAGAAAGTAAAGTCGCAGACTACACTACAGGGATATTTTTACAGATTTGAGTCTATACTAAAGTCTAAGAAAGAATCATAGTGTTATTCAAATTGACAGAGCTGAAGCTGATCAAGTTACCAACCATAGTACTGTTTCAAATCTATCCTTGCAAGAGGGAAGAATATGTGTGTGTGTGTGTGTGTGTGTGTCCATCATATACATACACACATATATATACCATCCTATCATAACGCAAACTGCGATGGTTCAGTCACACCATCCGCACCCACACCCCCCGTAAAATACTTTATGGTGAACTCGCAGATGACACACGGGGTCAGGAGGCCCCCAAATGTGGTTCAAAGACCATCTGAAACGACGCTGAAGAAATATACCATCACACCTTCAATCCTGGAAGATCTGGCCCCCAACTGACAGGGTTGGCAAGACACGTGCCGCACAGGAGCTGAGCAGCTCAATGTCGAGATTAACAGGGCTGCAAAGCGGCGACGTCTTCGTTGTCATGAACCACCAAATGTGGATGGAAATTTTCCATGCAATGTATGTGATCGCATCTGCAAGTCTAGAATTGGACTAACAAGCCACCAGAGGGTCCGCAACTGTTGAACGACATGGAGTGACGTCACATCGTCTGCGATGGACTTAGAAAAGGAAAAGGATGTATATGTATTTGTGTGTGTATATGTATATGTGCGTTTGCATATATATTTGTCTCTTTGTGATTTTTTGTGTTTGTATTTGTGTCCAGCATATGGAAACGCCAACGCGGGCAGTCAAATGAAGACATACATTAACCAACTCTGCGCGGATACTGGATGCTGCACGGAGGACCTTCCAGGAGCAATGAACGATACAGACGATTGGCGAGAGATTGTCATGGATATCCGTGCTGCTAATACGACATGATGATGATGATGATGATGATGATGATTCTTTCCTAGACTTTCAAATCTGTAAAAACATCACTATCGTGTAGTCTGCGATTTTACTTTCTGAAAAGTGTTTGTGTGTGTGTCTATTTTTATGTTTATGTGTGTATGTATTTTTACGTGTGTGTGTGTGTGTGTACGTATTTTTATGTATGTGTATCTATTTATATGTATGTGTGTGTGAGAGAGACAGAGACAGACAGACAGAGAGAGGGAGATGGGGAGAGAGATGGAGAGAGATGCGTAATCTGATGATCTCTGTAGACGACTAATACAGGAGACACAAATAAGTTTGTCACAAGAAGCAGTGACCAAGCCACCAACGAATCGATTGCTGCAACAACAACAAATAAAAAAAAAGAAGTAAAAAAAGAAAAAGAATGATCTAATAAAAGCGAAGAATTATTGACCCACCAAATCCCACACCAAGAGGGATGTAACAGAAATATACTTTTTTCAGGTCAAAGCAAAGAAACATCGAACGCGAAGAACTTTTTGACTCTACCAATAGAAAATCGATTCTACTACATGTTCGGAACGAAAGGGAAAACTTTATACTCTTACGAGGAAACATACTTACCGTATTTGACAGCATATAGGACGCACTTTTTTCCAAAATTTTGGCTCAAAAATTGCCCTGCGTCTTATACATCTTGGGTGAGGTTTGAGACCTCCCGTATGCCTAGGCTAATCTTCTCTATGATGCTCACTAACCCAGCTTACGTTAAGTACATTTACCTACCCTAAACTCCATGCATCCTTATTTTATTGCTGGTATTGTTATAATCAAGGTGAACAGGAGCGTTTGGTGGCGAACAAAAAACAAACACACTAAAAACTTTTTTCCTGAATGTGACCTGCTAAAATGGGGATGCGTCTTATATTGTTACATAATCTATGCGGTTGCATAAGATTATTGTCAATCCCCTATATTTCTAGAGGGATGGCCCTTTTCATATCACGGGCAGGACTTTCCATGGAATAGTACAGAAAGCCCGCGAAATACGTGAAGTCACGTGGGACCTGGTTGAGTCCTCAGTTTTCAGTTGGACGTCAGGCAGTGAAGATGTCCTGCCTTAACTGTAACTCACTCTGCATACACGCGCTATGTTAGTAAGATATTTAGTTACATGAAATGTTTAGTTAAGGAAATAAAAGTTTAAGAAAAATAACACGGTCTTGTGATTAGTGAATGTCTTGATAACAAGACTGATATAGAAGAAAGAAGAGAGGTTAGAAGAGACATAGAAGAACTTAAGATATCAGGGACCTCAGAAGAAGAATAGAAGTAATGAGGTATACAATAATATGCCCGTGCGTCTTATATGCCATCAAATACGGCACTTCGTTCTTCGTAACCTGTGTCCAATGGTTTCGACCATTGAACCGGTAAGATATTTAATAATTAGCGTGATCCTGGGGTCTATTCGTTCAGGCAAGACCTGTCTCTTCGTCAAAAAAGGTTTATTGCCCAGTGCCTGAGGCGACACAAAAGAGGAATGTCGAGGGGATCACGAAATGTTTAAACACTAGCCACGCTTGAGCTTCGGTTTGTGTGGTTCCCACTATAATGATCTTTGTGTTCGACTAACATGGTCGGATGTCAGTAACTACTTTCTCTTACGAGAAAAACAAGCATTGGATCATGGGTGGTATTTTAAAAGTTACACTGTATTTGTTTTACTTAGTGTTTGGTTTAGCTATTTTGTTTAATGGCATTTTAACCCTTGTGGGTTATTTAATGCCAAATCTTGTTTTGTTGTATATATGATTTATAAGCGAATAATTTATATGTAAATATTTTGTTTTTAAACGAATTGCTTGAGTGCGAGATAAAAGTTAGTAATAATAATTTTTGAAAATCTGTTCTCAAATACCGTTCGCACCCTACACAGAGAGAGAGACAGAGACAGAGACAGAGAGAGAGAGAGAGACAGAGAGAGATGGGAGCAGCGAAGACAAAGTCAACGGCGCTTGGTAACTGTCAGTTTCTCACGTATACTTTTTTCGAACCAGTTGTTTTTACTCATGTATAAGTTGATATCAATTTTTAATCTAAGAATGACGTCTTCAAACTTTATAGAAGAAAAGTTAGCCATTGCCTCCTAATTCTAAATGATTATCAAATCAAAGAACGGGGATTTTTAAACTTTAACAACCCAACCACTTGTTGCGTTTCTCCTCCTTTTATGTAATATCTTTTTTTGGATATATCCGTTTATATTAATAATTTCCAATCAGTGTTTTCCTGATGATCCATCTCGAGGAAACCTGTGTAGATAACTTCTGCTACTATTCTTTTTTCCAAACCAGCTTTATGTGTATATTGAGCACTTTTATATATTCGTTATTATTCCGACTAATTCTGTTTCTTTCTTTTCTCTTTTTCTTTTTTCCGAAGATCAAATCTGTGACTGGCTCGACTTTTTTGTCTTTTCCATTAAGTTATTATCACTTCATATATATATATATATATATATATATATATATATATATATATATATATATATATAAGGGTAAGATAATATGAAAAATACAGATGCTGTTCAAATAAAGTTATGTATTCTGCTGATATTGCAATATTTCGATTTGTTAAAAATCTTTTTCAGGGCATATGTTCTGTTAAATATATAGACAGTTTATGTTTATTTTTCATATTATCTTACCCTTATATACAGCCGGATTCATTTCCTTACTTTTAACTAATATATATATATATATATATATATATATATATATATATATATATATATAAGAGAGAGAGAGAGAGAGTAAAAGGAGTATGTGAGAGAGAGAGGAAATAGATAGAAAGATAGATAGAGAGAGAGAGAGAGAGATAGAGAGAGTAAAAGGAGTATGTGAGAGAGAGAGAGAGAGAAATAGATAGATAGATAGAGAGAGAGAGAGAGAGAGGGGGGGAGAGAGAGAGAGATGACCATCACGCTTGGTATAATGGTTAAGCGTGCTCGGCTATAAACCACTACTAATGAGTTCGATTCTTACTGAATGCCCCAGATATGTTCATGTTTAGTGTATTTAAGTCTCCTTTTATAAAGTACACATGTATGTGTATTTCATAGCTCTATCTGAATAGACTAATGTATACATGAATGTGTATTTGCGTGTGTACGTATGCGTGTGCTCTACTTTTGTTTTTGTTTTTTTCCCAGAATACCTGCCCCGCTTATCATTGACCTAAAAGTTTTTTTCCGAGACACGTATGCAAAGTAGATCAACCACCCCCTCCACGCAACCCTACTGTTTTTCTCCCCCCCTCATTTTAACCAGTCACTTACTGATACCAGTATCATCACCTTCCCACAGCATCTTCGTGTTTTTTTTCCTTCATTCTTTCTTTCCTATTTCAACCCCCCCAACACACACGCACACATCTTCTTTCTTCATTATTATCTTGTGCACTTTTTAGGTTCTCCCACCCTGCCACTTCTAACCAATTTTTTTTTTCTCTCCACGAAGCTACCGACCTCAGATCAATATTTTAACATGAATAGATCCCCACATCAACCACAACATTTAATTCTTTATCCACGAACAAGACCGTTCTTTTTTCGCTTCTTTCATTCCTTCTTTAATCTTTACTTTCTTATACCCCCTATTTTTTTTTCATTGTTTTTATTATTTTACAGTTGCACTATCTTCTTTCTTTTTCACTATCTCTTTTCGCGTTGTCCAATTTTCTTTATCCACGAACAAGACCGTTCTTTTTTCGCTTCTTTCAATTTTTCTAATTTGAAATATATCACTAAGTATGACTGAGCCTATTCTAGTAGTGACCACCCCAAGCGGAGATTTAAGAGGTTTGAATTCAGAATTTTCCTTCTAGACTGTTTGCCTAACTAAGGTTAAAGAGCCCAGTCTGCCCTACTATTTACCCATAGCTGGAGGGAGAATAGTTAGATTCATACCTTTCCCAAGGGTATTAGCGCTATGTGAACTGTGGCTTCGTCCCTTCCTTCTTTACCCCTCCTCCCGCATTGTTTTTATTTTCTTCTTGCCTTATGTTCTTCCTCTTCACTATCTCTTTTCTCCTTGTCCCCTTTTCTTCTCTTTTTCTTTTTCTTTCATTTTTATTCAAATTTTACTATTCGGGCCGTAAAAAACGACATCATTTAACCAATTCTTATAATTACTTTTTATTTATAAAATACCAAAAACGTTATTTCTCTGAATTTTTTTAGATGGGGCTTGATAATTTGTATTATTTGGATTATTCGGAAAATTGTCCTCATCTTCATTGATATCTGCACAACGTTTCGGCCGATGTGCCCTCCGACCTTCTTCAGGTATTTCTTGTCGAACTCGGGAACCTTTTCGAACCTGGAGGCACATCGGCCGAAACGTTATGCAGATAACAATAAAGAATAATACAAATAATACAAAAACTCGATGTATTTTCTTATTCATATCCAATACTGTATAAACTAAACCAAAAAAAGAATTAACGATAACAATTAATCCTCTGCCTCCGTGGGAATCCCCATGGCCTTATGTCCAACATGCTGAATTGCAACATCGTAATAAGCGAATTTAAACTCCTATAATCTTAACCAAACATTTGCCTTCTCCTTTTGCATTAAAACAATAATAATAAACAAAACTAACAGAAATATTTAATTTAGTTTGTTGTTTGGTTTTGAAGGCTATCACAATGCAAGCATTAAAAAAATGAGGTAACTATGGTGTTGTTCGTCTACCTTTGATTTATTTTCTTAATATTTCGGGATGACGATCCCTTCCCCAAACGTTTCTGCAGACGAAGGGATCTTTATCCCGAAATATTAAGAAAATAAACCAAAGGCAGACGAACCGCATCATAGTTACCTCATTTTTCTTTATGCTTGCATTGTGATAGCCTTCAAAACCAACCAGCAAACCGATATAGACACAATTCTTCAAGCAAGTTATAAAAACTCTTTTAGACATTAATATTATTTGGATTATTCGGACTGTTGTCCTCCGGCCTTCTTCGGGTATTTCTTTGTGGACTCGGGAACCTTCTCGAACTCGGGAACCTTCTTTTAGAAATATTTAAGTAATTTTGATTGATTTGGTTTCTTGGTTAAATGGCTTATCAACCTCCATGGGTTATTTAATGCAAAAGTCATCCTTGTAGAAGAACAGTGATTGGACTATTTAACCCATAGCTGGGGGGATAAAAGTAATAAAAAAAAGGAACGTAGTAGAGCGACCGGATTTCGAATTCGCTTACTACGACGTCACAGTCCAACACGTTAGCCGTAACGTCCAGTTTTAATTAATTGATTGAGTTTAAGAGCTTGTCAAAACACCTGGGGTTATTTTATACCGAGGGGGTCATTGTACCTTCATATTTATTTCATACTTTATTTAATCGTTTCTTCGGAGCGTTTTGCACACGGTCCTAATAATTTTTAAACATTTTGACTCATAGATGGCAATGAAGAGTTACTCCCAAGGCCGGTACTAGGGCCTCACCTCCACCTCACCGCCAATCTATGATACTAGGACCCCACTCTACTATATGTCAATTTTCATTATGTAGCATTCATTGAAAATATATTAAACCCGCCCTTCCGGTGCCCCAAGCAGGCTTCACCCTATGGGGATAGTATGCGTCGGTCTTGTGTACTCTACACTCTGCAGATCACCAGAAACGGAGATTCTCCATTAGATACAGTTCTGTTTCATATCTAGGGTACCCTTTTTTTAGAGGGGGGAGTCTTACCCTTTTGCAGGGGATACAGTCTGTGTAGTCTAAGCCCACCGACAGGGTTATTAAGTAATTTTACAACTACATTGTTTGGGGGTTTTTTTGTTTGGGTTTTTTTTGTTTTGTTTCAAAACTTAATATGCACACCCACCTCTTGGGGCTGGGGTCCAGTGGCTTCGGCCCTGAACCGTGGCTACAATTAACAGCATTGATCCCAGGGGCTATCAACCCCAGGCAATACTTGCCCCCTCGATTTACAGAGGCAGTGCTGGGTTTATTGCCCAAGTGCCTGGGGCGCCCTCTTTGAGGGGGAATGCCGACGGGATCAACGCATTTTTTTCACCCGCCACCCAGGAGTCTCGGCTTGTGGGTGGTCCCACATTAATACCGTTTTGTGCCTAACCCCTACACGTGGGGTACGAGGTAAATACTAAATACTAGTTTTAAAATTTAATATTGTTTTGAATTTTCGGCATTTTGTCCAGATGAGGAAATTTCTGTAGAAAAGAGAAAAAAAGAAAAAAAAAGAAATTTATATAGAAATCTAACATCCAGATAAGTTTCAGTAATTGTTTTTTTTTTCTTTTTATTTATTTATTTATTTATTTTTATTTATTTACTGAAAAGTTACATTTTAGTCTCTAAAAATTACATCTTATTATTATGGGGTTAAACTTGCAAATTGTCCTAAAAAAAAAACGCAAATTACTGTACATTTAATTAACTACTGAAATTAATTATTGAATCCAATGGTAGACACATTAGTCTCAGTTGTTTTTGTTAGTATTGCAATGTATAATTTCAATTAAATTTGGATCTAACAAATTATTTTTTAACATTAGATGTATAGTAATTTGAGGGGGGGTGTTGTGTGTGTGTTTTAAGCAATACGTAATTAAAACAACCTTAATTCCCAAACCCCTAAAACATAATCCAATTCGCAAAAAAGTTCATTCATACACTGTAGTTAAACTGTCATGGATCACCACCAAATAAGTTTCCGTTTTAATTTTGACGACGATTTGCAAGTTTAACCTATTATGGAAAGTAAGTGTGTCTGTCTGTAACCGAAAGTACATCACCTCCAGGATTCCGTTCTTAAGCATCATAAGTCACCACCCACTCCCAACTGGTGACTCCGTTGAAAGTAGAGGGGTTCCTTACCTTTCTTTAAATGTACAGTCGGTGTATTCTACAGCTACAGCCGATAGAGATTCAGTAGTGTCTGTGAGAATAAAGAGAAAGCGTTTTCGTGTGTGCATCAAAGAGAAATATACTAACTCCATCTGTCGTTCTCAGTGAGGACTATTTCTAAATTAGGAATGTTACACCTTCCATCATATCTAACTTTGGTGTGTGAGATTCTTGTCGATTTTCCTAAGGCGTTTGGAATTGATGATTGACTTCAAAGGACAGAATTTCATATTTCTATATTTTCCTCTCCTCTGTGTATAGCTTTATGTCTGGATATTACTTATAACCCAAATATATTTTAAAATCTATCTATACATATATAAAGAGCAGTTGTGTGTATGTTTATGTCCGGAGGAAACTTCGAAAATAAAACAATTAACGACAAAGTAAATATATATACACATTAAATATCAGCAGGGCTTGGTTTTTGAGCAAAAATAATAGAGATTTGATTTATATTCGTGAAGATAATTAAAAAATAAAATTTAAATGATAACAGCATGAATTTTTTTTTCATTTAGATAGTAGATATTAAGATTTCTTTTCAGAGTAGCTGGATCAATGCAAGGTCTATTTTTTTTACGTAGGGATTTAAACGATTCAGTAATAATGGATCTGCGGGGCTAACTTTAAAAAATCACCCTCTGTCGATACATATATAAAGGGCAGTTGTGTGTATGTGTATGTCCGGAGGAAACTTCGAAAGTAAAACAATTAACGACAAAGTAAACATATATACACATTAAATATCACCAGGGTTTGGTTTTTGAACAAAAATAATTAAGATTTGATTTATATTTGTGAAGAAAATTAGAAAAATAAAATTTAAATGATAACAACATGGAATTTTTTGCATTTAGTATTTTAAATAGGAGACATTAATTTTTACTTTTCAAATTGTCTGGATCAATGCAACGACTTTTTTACATAGGGATTTTAATGGGGTATCATGCGAGGATCCAACTCCAATTATGGATCTGCGTGACTAACTTTTTTGCTACCCCCACTACCCAGGCGACGCTGAGTAGCTGCTTCTAGTCCACAATAAAGTATTCTTAATCAAACCCATTTTGTGAGACTGGAAACCAGCCTTTAGAAAGTCCAGAAAAGAACAAATCGTTATATCCTGATCAAGCATTTGGTTACACAAGACTCCCCCGGTCTAGCACTAGTAAAAAGTGGATAGACTCCTTCGATGTATGGCCGATACCGATTTTAAGCCACCCCGACGACTTTTACACAAGACTTGTGCACTCCTTTATACCGAAAGAAGAACAACAACCACAGCGTGAAACTTGTCAAACACTCTGCACTGCTAAATACTTCCTCATAGAATGTGGAGCTTTCCCTCTTATAAAAAAAACACCTTTTAAACGCAAATAGTATGAAAGATGACATTCTCTCCTTTTTGAGAGAAACAAAACGGTAATTTTCACCTTTAGTTGGCTACATTCCTAGCATAAAATTGTGCGTGCGCATTATCTGAAATGAACTTAGTTGTTATTAAGAACACATTTTATGATATTTTCGTGTTAAAGCATGCAGTTGTATTGTTTTCGAAAAAGGTTCTAAGATTTGTTTATTTCGCACGGAGACTTTCAAAATGGCTACCGGCTTGTTTCAAAGTGAAAGTCAAGGGAGGTTACTCTAATTTGCTTATTTGCCAACTAAAGGTGAAAATTACCAACAAAACTATATCAAAAAATATAAATGTTAACAAAAGTAGTAAGATTGGAGTACTTATTACACACATACACCCCTAAATTAGCCCTGGTTGTCAACCCATCTAGGACCAGGAAGAGACTGTTATAAAACCATCGCCGCTGAACGGCTTAATAATCCCGAGGAAGGGCAGGGGAGTAAACCCCGATAACAATTCCGGAGCCAGAGTCCCTAGGGTGGAGTAACGCTGAATTTCAGTGTTACACAGCACCTCCTGCTACATTGCATACTTTTTTTTACATTTCCTTTGGAACACAGAGTGGAGACGAGAATCTGCTGCTTGGGCAACGGTGCATCCTCCTGAACAGCCCGCCCAGGCTACGTAGTTAAAAAAATGAACACTACTTAATCATCTTTCGCAAGCGGAAGGATGCCAACAAACAAAATTAACCCCTCAACACGATCCCTGACGATACTAACATATCGGTAAAATAAAAACATTAGCTACAAAAGTATAAATATAGATGTAAAACGTATATTTTCCCTAACCTCAAGTTATGAAATACCCCCAGATGAGTAGATATGCCGTTAAAATCTATCAATCAGATAACTAACCAAGCAAATATCTATCACTCTCGGTGGGGCTGAGAATACGCTGTAGAGTGGTAAGACCTCCCCCTCCCACACACACACACTCAAACACATACAAACACACACAGGGGTGTCCTGGGTATGGCACTAAACAGTATCTGATGGTGAGACTCCAGTTCTGGGTATCAAGGGAGTGTCGAATATCTCTTCATTGCCGGAGTGGTAGTACCTACTACGGTCCCATCTATGTGAGGGATCCCCGTAGCGTAGTGGTTAACGTGCTGGACTGCGACATTGTAGTAAGCGAGTTCGAACCCCAGTCGGTCTATTGCGTTCACTTTTGGACTAATACCCTTGTGAAAAGTATGAAACCTTTCTCCTCCAACTATGAGTTAAATAGTACCATTAATTTGAATTATTTGGATTATTCGGGCTATTGTCCTCATCTTTATTGTCAAATAGATCTGTTTAAGATTATTCGTATTCGATAATGGATCGGTACCAATTATCAGAAAAATGATACTTGAATTATCTCCTCTTGTCACCAGAGGGCGAATTACCAATATATGATATTGGCGCCAAAATTAAACCCCATGAGGATAGGCACGTATCAAGGGGCCCGTTAACCAGGCGAGTCGCTTTAACAAGCGCTCCCTTCACCTTTCACTTAACGTATGAACTTTCACCAGGTGAGACGCGATTTTCAAGCACTCCCTATCAACTGCGAATAGAATTGTATTCTTGCGCACCTTCACCATCAAACAGCGAATGATATATCCAGCGCAAATTCACCTTACCTCAGCAAGATAAGTCTTGTCGCAAATGCCACAAAATTTGCAACACCTTTGTATTTTTGAATATATGTTGTTTTAATTTTCAACTGTTGTTTTGTTTTCTTTCATCCGAATTATTTGCTTGCCACCAGGAGATTTTAAGAGCTACCTACTACCCTGTTTTTCCTCTTACAATTTGAAAAAGAAAATTATGAAGTCACTCTGGAAATGGTTTGTGCAAAACAAGATTCTGAAAGTGCAGCATCCTCCATACTTACCAAACCCTAGCTCAGTGTAACTTTTGTTGTTTCTGAAATTGAAAATTCATCCCAAATATAAGAAATTCGAGAACGTTGAGAACATTAAAAGAAATACGATGCGGCGTGTAAAAAGTTTTAAAGGTGCTTCGACCAATGGAAAAACTCATTGGAATAAGTATAATGTGAGTAGCTCAGTCGGTAGAGCACTTGCCTAGGAATCGCAAGGTTCCTGGTTTGATGCCGGCCCTCACCAACTCAGCGTATGAGGTGCACAGGGATCTGTGCGGTAAAGTGAGGAGCTGATGGTAGGTGTGGTGCTCCACCTCAGACGCAAAAACAATCTCCTTGATCTAGCACTAATGAAAAGGGGATGGACCCCCTCGCTGTCTGGCTGATACCGACATTAGACCACCCCGACTACTTTACTTACTTTTTACTTATAAAACTCATTGGAATTAGTATGATATTTTCCGACTTCCTGCCAAGCTAGAATAGAGGTTAAATCGAACTTAACGGACCTAAATTCCATCATCGTATGTCACCCCGTCAAAAGAAAAAAATACCAAAAATCAGAGAATTAACCGAATTTAATGAAATTTTCAGTGTTGATATATTAACGAATAAAAGATTTAATGCATCAGTTATTTCATCTAAAAACTTTTGAGAATCTATGTTACGCCTCAAAGATACATGGTTCAAATTTAACTGACCCGTAAAAATGTTAGTTTTTAAATAAAATAACTGGTGCAATATCTTTTATTCATTAATATATCACCACTGAAAATTTCATTAAATTCGGCTTATTCTCTAATTTTTTTTCGGCGGGGTAATATACAATGGTGGAATTTAGGTCCGTTAAGTTCGATTTAACCAGAATAGATATGAATTTATTTTACTGTGAGAAGCCACGCACGAATCGAATCTCATGCGTGGCCATTACAACAAAAAAAAACATGGTCTCTTCTGTGTTGTCCGTCAGAGGCGCCTCAGGCGTTGGACAAATAACCTTTTAGGTGAACGGACAGGCGCTGCTTTGCTGGAAGACCGGCCTGGCACGAAACGAATAATTTTTACGTGCAAGTGTATTGAATGACAAGGGGGTTATTTTTAATTTTCAAATTAACATTTCATTCATTGTTCATTCCTGTTTTGATAAATACATAAGCATTTTGACTCTGGGACGGATTTGGCAATTGAACCTTGTTTAGGCAACCAGTCTAGGAGAAGAAAAACTTTGAATTCAAACCTGTTAAACTCCATCTAAAAAAATGACCTTTTGCCACATCCTAATCGTGTGGGTGTTGGTAGATATGTATATGGTTATAGAATTAAGTTGTTATTGAAAGAAAATTGTCAGGGGTGTACTTATTTATGGGCGATAGTGTATATACGAGCATTTTCTCACTGGGTGCCCCATACTTCCGGTCTTATGCCACATCTAAGTTAAGCTTAGTTTTGGGCAGCGCGCGTGGAGTAATATTTAGCAAGCTAGATTCGCAGACCATTTTTAGTAAGTTCGATTCTCACTGGGCGCCCTATTCTTCTGGCTTTGTGTCATATCTAAGCTATGCTTAGTAAAAAAAAAAACTTTA
>CM042167.1:7769565-7774438 GCA_023376005.1 Doryteuthis pealeii
GGGGGATTGGGGCGAAACACCTTACCATCAACTCCTCACTTTTACCGCACAGAATCCCCGTGGCTACATACGCAGAGTTGGCGGCGGCCGGTATCGACCCGGACCTGCGGTTCCTATGTGATGCCTCTACGACTGAAGCTCTTTAACCATGGCTAAGGTAGCCCAGGGTTCTAGGAGAAGGAAACTTTTAAAACTCAAAACCTGTTAACTCCGCTTAATAAATTGACCTTGTGTCGCATCCAACTCGTGCGGAGGGATTGGTAAATATTATATATGATACCATATTTACGGCTATATATGGTAAATATATATATATTCGGCCCATAACGAAACACACATATATATATATTACTATTTACGGTATACAAGTATGTAGATTTTTATGGATATTTGCACAGATCATCATGTGTGTCAGTTTGTATGTTTTTTTTTGTGTGTGTGTGTGGTGTGTGTGATGAGAGAGAAGAGGGACAGAGACGAGAGCGAGAGAGATGAGCAGAATGAGAGTGAGAGACGTGAGAGGAGAGAGAGAGAGAGTGTGTTGGGTATATTATGTGTGTTTTGTGCGTGTATGTGTGTATGTGTGTAGGCTTCAGTTAATATATATATAATATATATATATATATATAATATATATTATATATATATAATAAGCCCAATTTTTGTCGAAATAAATTTATTATGGGTACTGTATTGAGTTTCTTCCTTTATTGATTATATTTATATATAAATTATAACATATGTATTAATATATTTATATACTAATTATATATTTAATAATACATTAAATTTTTACTATCTATATATATCTAATATATATATGATATTTATATATCTAATATATATATAATCTATATATTTATATCTATATTATACTATTTATATTCTATATATAATATATATAATATATATATATATATATATATATATTATATGATGAATTGTGTGTGGTATTGAAAGAAAGTGAGTGAATCCACACAGTATGTAATATTGGTATATAATCTATTAAGGTTACCTATGATATTATATTATATATATATATATATTGAGGAGAGAGAGAGAGAGAAGAGGAGAGAGAGAGAGACAGAGAGATGAGAGAGGTGTCAACTGTGTGTGTGTGTGTGTGTGAGAGAGAGTTTTTTGTTTGTGTTTAATCAATATTAAATGAGAAAACTTGTTGCCATTTTCAGTTCGATGAACATTTATAGAAATAAGAGAAAACCCTCCAGTTGATCTTTGCGGCCTTCGTTCACGCAGAAAACCTTCTAATAATCAGTTGATACCAAACAACTATGTTTCGAAACAATGTTTTCTCATCTGATTATCATCACTTTACTCTTCGTAACTGTATAACGCAGATCGCTAGATAAAAAAAATTAAAAAAGAAATTTTTAAAAAATGCCATACAAAAATAGCAGTCTCATTAGATTTTTTTTGCCTCTGAAACCGAAGTATTTTACTTTGCACATTTTGTGGATCTCATATGATGGCAAAAATCTTTAACCTGTCAGAAAAGCTCGTATATAGTTATTTACCTAAACTTAGCTTAGCCGTGGCACAGGTCAGAAGAATAGAGCGCCCAGGAGGAATCGAACTCACATATCAAATGGTCTGCAAATATCGTGCTTGGCCTAATCATACACCACCAGGTGCCCACCATTACACCATAATATTAGACTAAGCTTAGCTTAGATGTGGCACAAAGGCCAGAAGTATAGGGCCACCAGTGAGAATCGAACTCACTAACAATGGTCTGCCTATCTAGCCTTGCCCACCATTGGAGCATTAGAGTATTTACTAAGCTTAGCTAGATGTGAAACAAGGGCCAGATGTATCAGGCACCAGTGAGAATCGAACTCACTAACACATGGCTAGCTAATCAGGCTTGCCCACCAATGGACCATAGAGTTATTTAACCAAGCTTAGCTTAGATGTTGGACACAAGGCCAGGAAGAATAGGGGGCGCCCAGTGGAATCGACTCAATAAACGATGATCTGCGAATTCAAGCTATGCTAACATAAGACACACAATGAGATGCATAAAGTTTTTTTTTTTACTAACCATAGCTTTAGATATATGCACAACCAGAAAGAAATAGGGCGACCAGTGAGAAACAACTCACACAAATAGATCTGCGATTTCTAGCTTGTAACCATAAGACCAATCATGAGATGCATAAAGTTTTTTTTTACATAAATGCTAAGCTTAGATATGACACAATATGCCAGAAGAAAGGAGCGCCCAAGTGAGAATTCGAAAGTCTTAACGAAAAATGGCTCTGCGAATCTTAGCTTGCTAATATGAGCTCCAACGCCGCGCTGGCCCAAACTCAGCTTAACTTAGATGTTGGCATAAGACCGGAAGTATGGGCACCAGTGAGAAAATGCTCGATATATACACCTATCGCCCATAAATAAGTACACCCAACTGACAATTTTCTCAATAAAACTTAATTCTATAACCATATACATATCTAACCAACACCCAACACGATTAGGAATGTTGGCCCAAAAGGTCATTTTTTCTCTAGGATGGAGTTAACAGGTTTGAATTCAAATTTTTCTTCTCCTAGACTGTTGCCTAAAACAAGTTCTTCAATTGCCAAATCCGTCAGAGTCAAATGCTTAGTATTATCAAAAACAGGAAATGAAACAATGAATGAAATGTTAATTTGAAAATTAAAACATCACCCCCTTTGTCATTCAATACACTTGCACGTAAAATTATTACGTTTCGGTGCCAGGCCGGCTTCCAGCAAAAGCTAGCGCTCTGTCCGTTCACCTAAAAGGTTATTGTCACAGACGCCTGAAGGCGCCTCTGACGGACAACAAAGAAAGAGACCATGTTTTTTTTTGTTGTTAATGGCCACGCATGGTTCGATTCGTGCGTGCGGTCTATACACAGTAAAATAAATCATATCTATTCTGGCTAAATCAACTTAACGACCTTACATTCCACCATTGTTATTACCCCGCCGAAAAAAATTAGGAAATAAGCCGAATTTAATGAAATTTCAGTGGTGATATATTTAATGGAATAAAAGATATTGCACCAGTTATTTTATTTTAAAAAACTAACATTTTACGGCGCAGTTAAATTTGAACCGTAATACTCTTGAGGCATAACAGAGATTCTCAAAAGTTTTTAGATCGAAATAACTGATGATTAAATCTTTTATTCCGTTAAATATATCCAAACACTGAAATTCATTAAACTCCTCGGTTAATTCTCTGATTTTTAGGTATTTTTCTTTGAGAGTCCGCGGGTACATACGCATGATGGAATTCTTAGTCCGGTTAAGTCGATTTAACCTCCTACTTCTAGCTTGGCAGGAAGTCGGAAATATCATACTTAATTCAATTGATTTTATATAAAACAGACAGTAAAAGTCGGGGTGGTTAATGTCGGTATCAGCCAGACAGCGAGGGGGTCCATCCCCTTTTCTCATTAGTGCTAGATCAAGGAGTTGTTTTTGCGTACTGCAGGTGGACGCACCACACCTTACCATCAGCTCCTCACTTTACCGCACAGATCCCTGTGCACCACATTACGCTGAGTTGGTGAGGGCCGGACATCAAACAGGAACTTGCGTTCCTTAGGGCCAAGCTGCTTGCTACCACTGACTACTCACATTATCATACTTATCTCCAATGAGTTTTTCCAGTTGGCTCAGATCACCTTTAAAAAACTTTTTTACCCACCGCCGTCTTCGTATTTCTTTTAATGTTCTCAACGTTCTCGAATTTCTTTATTTGGGAATGAATCAATTTCAGAAAAACAAAAGTTACACTGAGCTTAGGTTGGTAAGTATGGAGCGATCTGCCTGCACTTCAGATCTTGTTTTGCAACAACCATTTCCAGATGACTTCATAATTTTCTTTTTCAAATTGTAAGAGGAAAAAAACAGTGGTGTAGGTAGCTTCTTACATCTCCTGTGGCAAGCAAATAATTCGGATGAAAGAAAACAAAAAACAACAGTTGAAAATTAAAAACAAATCATATATTCAAAAAATACAAAGGTGTTGCCAAATTTTGCTGGAGCATTTTGCGACCAAGACTTATCCTTAGCTTGACGAAGCGTGATATTGCGCTGGGATAATATCATTCGCTGTTTGATGGTGAAGTGCGCAAGAATACAATTTCTATTGCAGTTGATTAGGAGTGCTTGAAAAATCGCGTCTCACCTGGTGAAATTCATACGTTAAAATGAAAGTGAAAGGAGCGCTTGTTTAAGCGGACTCGGCCTGCTAACGGGGCCCCTCTTGATACGATGCCTATCCTCATGGGGTTTAATTTTGGACGCCAATATCATATATTGGTAATTTCGGCCCTCTGTGACAAGAGGAGATTTATTCAAGTATCTTTCTGATAATTGGTACCGATCCATTATCGAATTACGAATATTCTTAAACAGATGCTATTTGACAATAAAGATGCAGCGGACAATTAGCCCGAATAATCCAGAATAATTTCAAATTAATGTACTATTTAACTCCACCCCCCCTTAGTTGGGAGGAGAAAGGTTTCATTACTTTTCAACAGGGGTATTAGTCAAAATGAACGCAATAGACCGACTGAGGTTCGAACTCGCTTACTACAATGTCGCAGTCCAGCACGTTAAACCACTTACGCTACGGGGATCCGCTCACATAGATGGGACGTAGGTTAGAGCCAGGGTACTACCAACTCCGCAATGAAGAGATATTCGACACTCCCTTGATACCCAGAACTCGAGTCTCACATTCAGATACTGTTTAGCTGCCATACCCAGGACAATCCCCTGTTGTGTTTGTATTGTTTGAGTGTGTGAGTGTGTGAGGGCGAGGTCTCTACCACTCTACCAGCGATTTCTCAGCCCCACCGAGAAGCTCG
>CM042167.1:7774538-7784538 GCA_023376005.1 Doryteuthis pealeii
GAGAGAGAAGAGCAGGTGGGAGTAACGAAGTCAACGGCGCTTGGTAACTGACAGTTTCTCACGTATACTTTTTTCAAAACCAGTTGTTTTTACTCATGTATGAGTTGATATCAATTTTTAGTCTAAGAATGACGTCTTCAAACTTTATAGAAGAAAAGCTAGCCATTGCCTCCTAATTCTAAATAATTATTAAATCAAAGATCGTAGATTTTTAAACTTTAACAACCCAACCACTTGTTGCGTTTCTCCTCCTTTTCAGTAATATCTTTTTTTGTATATATCCGTTTATATTAATAATTTCCAATCAGTGTTTTCCTGATGATCCATCTCGAGGAAACCTGTGTAGATAACTTCTGCTACTATTCTTTTTTCCAAACCAGCTTTACGTGTATATTGAGCACTTTTATATATTCGTTATTATCCCGACTAATTCTGTTTCTTTCTTTTCTCTTTTTCTTTTTTCCGAAGATCAAATCTGTGACTGGCTCGACTTTTTTGTCTTTTCCATTAAGTTATTATCTCTTCAATATATATATATATATATATATATATATAAGGGTAAGATAATATGAAAAATACAGATGCTGTTCAAATAAAGTTATGTATTCTGCTGATATTGCAATATTTCGATTTGTTAAAAATCTTCTTCGGGGCATATGTTGTGTTAAATATATAGACAGTTTATGTTTATTTTTCATATTATCTTACCCTTATATACAGTCGGATTCATTTCTTTATTTTTAACTAATATATATATATATATATATATATATATATATATAATAATATATAATATATATATAAGAGAGAGAGAGAGTAAAAGGAGTATGTGAGAGAGAGAGGGAAATGATAGAAAGATAGATAGATAGATAGATAGATAGAGAGAGAGAGAGATAGAGAGAGAGTAAAAGGAGTATGTGAGAGAGAGAGAGAGAGAAATAGATAGATAGATAAATAGATAGATAAAGAGAAGAGAGAGAGAGAGAGAGAGAGAGAGAGAGAGAGAGAAGGAGAGAGAACCATCACGTTTGGTATAATGGTTAAGCGTGCTCGGCTATAAACCACTACTAATGAGTTCGATTCTTACTGAATGCCCCAGATATGTTCATGTTTAGTGTATTTAAGTCTCCTTTTATAAAGTACACATGTATGTGTATTTCATAGCTCTATCTGAATAGACTAATGTACACATGAATGTGTATTTGCGTGTGTACGTATGCGTGTGCTCTACTTTTGTTTTTGTTTTTTTCCCAGAATACCTGCCGCTTATCATTGACCTAAAAGTTTTTTTTCCGAGACACGTATGCAAAGTAGATCAACCACCTCCACGCACCCTACTGTTTTCCTCCCCCCCCTCATTTTAACCAGTCACTTACTGATACCAGTATCATCACTTCCCACAGCATCTTCGTGTTTTTTTTTCCTTCATTCTTTCTTTTCCTATTTCACCCCCCCACACACACACAACACGCACACATCTTCTTTCTTCATTATTATCTTGTGCACTTTTTAGGTTCTCCCACCCTGCCACTTCTAACCAATTTTTTTTCTCTCCACGAAGCTACCGACCTCAGATCAATATTTTAACATGAATAGATCCCCATATCAACCACAACATTTAATTCTTTATCCACGAACAAGACCGTTCTTTTTTCGCTTTTTTCATTCCTTCTTTAATCTTTACTTTCTTATACCCCCTATTTTTTCCCCATTGTTTTTATTATTTTACAATTGCACTATCTTCTTTCTTTTCACTATCTCTTCTCGTTGTCCAATTTTCTTTATCCACGAACAAGAGCGTTCTTTTTTCGCTTCTTTCAGTTTTTCTAATTTGAAATATATCACTAAGTATGACTGAGCCTATTCTAGTAGTGACCACCCCAAGCGGAGATTTAAGAGGTTTGAATTCAAAGTTTTCCTTCTAGACTGTTTGCCTAACTACGGTTAAAGAGTCCAGTCTGCCCTACTATTTACCCATAGCTGGGGGGAGAATAGTTGGATTCATACCTTTCCCAAGGGTATTAGCACTATGTGAACTGTGGCTTGGCCCCTTCCTTCTTTATCCCTGCCCCCGCATTGTTTTTATTATTTTCTTCTTGCATTATCTTCTTCCTCTTCACTATCTCTTTTCTCCTTGTCCCCTTTTCTTCTCTTTTTCTTTTTCTTTCATTTTTATTCAAATTTTACTATTCGCGCCGTAAAAAACGACATCATTTAACGAATTCTTATGATTACTTTTTATTTATAAAATACCAAAAACGTTATTTCTCTGAATTTTTTAGATGGGTTTTGATAATTTGGATTATTTGGATTATTCGGAAAATTGTCCTCATCTTCATTGATATCTGCACAACGTTTCAGCCGATGTGCCCTCCGACCTTCTTCAGGTATTTCTTGTCGAACTCGGGAACCTTCTCGAACCTGGAGGCACATCGGCCGAAACGTTATGCAGATAACAATAAAGATGAGGACAATAGTCCGAATAATCCAAATAATACAAAAACTTGAAGTATTTTCTTATTCATATCCAATACTGTATAAACTAAACCAAAAAAAGAATTAACGATAACAATTAATCCTCTGTCTCCAGGGGAGTCCCCATGGCCTTATGGCCAACGTGCTGGACTGCAACATCGTAATAAGGGAATTTAAATTCCTATCATGTTAACCAAAGATCTACCGACTCCTTTTGCATTAAAACAATAATAATAAACAAAACTAATAGAAATATTTAATTTGGTTTGTTGTTTGGTTTTGAAGGCTATCACAATGCAAGCATTAAAAAAACGAGGTAACTATGGTGTTGTTCGTCTACCTTTAATTTATTTTCTTAATATTTCGGGATGAAGATCCCTTCCCCAAAAGTTTCTGCAGACGAAGGGATCTTTATCCCGAAATATTAAGAAAATAAACCAAAGGCAGACGAACCGCATCATAGTTACCTCATTTTTCTTTATGCTTGCATTGTGATAGCCTTCAAAATCAACCAGCAAACCAATATAGACACAATGCTTCAAGCAAATTATAAAAACTCTTTTAGACATTAATATTATTTGGATTATTCGGACAGTTGTCCTCCGGCCTTCTTCAGGTATTTCTTGGCGGACTCGGGAACCTCCTCGAACTCGGGAACCTTCTTTTAGAAATATTTAAGTAATTTTGATTGATTTTGGTTTCTTGGTTAAATGGCATATCAACCTCCATGGGTTATTTAATGCAAAAGTCATCCTTGTAGAAGAACAGTGGTGGGACTATTTAACCCATAGTTGGGATAAAAGTAATTAAAAAAAAGGAACGTAGTAGAGCGACCGGATTTCGAACTCGCTTACTACGACATCACAGTACAACACGTTAGCCGTTACTTCCAGTTTTAATTAATTGATTGAGTTTAAGAGCTTGTCAAAACACCTGGGGTTATTTTATACCGAGGGGGTCATGTACCTTCATATATTTCATACTTTATTTAATCGTTTCTTCGGAGCGTTTTGCACACGGTCCTAATAATTTTAAAACATTTTGACTCATAGATGGCAATGAAGAGTTATTCCCAAGGCCGGTGCTAGGGCCTCACCACCACCGCACCGCCAATCTATGATACTGGGACCCCATTCTACTATATGTCAATTTTCATTATGTAGCATTCATTGAAAATATAATAAACCCGCCCTTCCGGTGCCCCAAGCAGGCTTCACCCTATGGGGATAGTATGCGTCGGTCTTGTGTACTCTACACTCTGCAGATCACCAGAAACGGAGATTCGCCATTAGATACAGTTCTGTTTCATATCTAGGGTACCCTTTTTTTTAGAGGGGGGAGTCTTACCCCTTTGCAGGGGATACAGTCTGTGTAGTCTAAGCCCACCGACAGGGTTATTAAGTAATTTTACAACTACATTGTTTGGGTTTTTTTTGTTTGGGTTTTTTTTGTTTTGTTTCAAAACTTAATATGCACACCCACCTCTTGGGGCGGGGGTCCAGTGGCTTCGGCCCTGAACCGTGGCTACAATTAACAGCATTGATCCCAGGGGCTATCCACCCCAGGCAATACCTGCCCCCTCGATTTACAGAGGCAGTGCTGGGTTTATTGCCCAGTGCCTGGGGCGCCCTCTTTGAGGGGGAATGCCGACGGGATCAACGCATTTTTTTCACCCGCCACCCATGAGTCTCGGCTTGTGGGTGGTCCCACATTAATACCGTTTTGTGCCTAACCCCTACACGTCGGGTACGAGGTAAATACTAAATACTAGTTTAAAAATTTAATATTGTTTTGAAATTTTCGGCACTTGTCCAGATGAGGAAATTTCTGTAGAAAAGAAAAAAAAAAGAAAAAAAAGAAATTTATATAGAAATCTAACATCCAGATGTTTCAGTGATTGTTTTTTTTTTTTTCTTTTTTTTATTTATTTATTTATTTTTATTTATTTACTGAAAAGTTACATTTTAGTCTCTAAAAATTACATCTTATTATTATGGGGTTAAACTTGAAAATCGTCCTAAAAAAACGCAAATTACTGTACATTTAATTAACTACTGAAATTAATTATTGAATCCAATGGTAGACACATTAGTCTCAGTTGTTTTTTTTGTAGTATTGCAATGTATAATTTCAATTAAATTTGGATCTAACAAATTATTTTTTAACATTAGATGTATAGTAATTTGAGGGGGGTGTTGTGTGTGTGTTTTTAAGCAATACGTAATTAAAACAACCTTAATTCCCAAACCCCTAAACATAATCCAATTCGCAAAAAGTTCATTCATACACTGTAGTTAAACTGTCATGGATCACCACCAAATAAGTTTCCGTTTTAATTTTGACGACGATTTGCAGTTTAAACCTATTATGGAAAGTAAGTGTGTGTCTGTCTGTAACCGAAAGTACATCACCTCCAGGATTCCGTACTTAAGCATCATAAGTCACCACCCACTCCCAACTGGTGACTCCGTTGAAAGTAGAGGGGTTCCTTACCTTTCTTTAAATGTACAGTCGGTGTATTCTACAGCTACAGCCGATAGAGATTCAGTAGTGTCTGTGAGAATAAAGAGAAAGCGTTTTCGTGTGTGCATCAAAGAGAAATATACTAACTCCATCTGTCGTTCTCAGTGAGGACTATTTCTAAATTAAGAGTGTTACACCTTCCATCATATCTAACTTTGGTGTGTGAGATTCTTGTCGATTTTCCTAAGGCGTTTGGAATTGATGATTGACTTCAAAGGACAGAATTTCATATTTCTATATTTTCCTCTCCTCTGTGTATAGCTTGTCTGGATATTACTTATAACCCAAATATATTTTAAAATCTATTTATACATATATAAAGAGCAGTTGTGTGTATGTTTATGTCCGGAGGAAACTTCGAAAATAAAACAATTAACGACAAAGTAAATATATATACACATTAAATATCAGCAGGGCTTGGTTTTTGAGCAAAAATAATAGAGATTTGATTTATATTCGTGAAGATAATTAAAAAATAAAATTTAAATGATAACAGCATGGATTTTTTTTCATTTAGATAGTAGACATTAAGATTTCTTTTCAGAGTAGCCGGATCAATGCAAGGTCTATTTTTTTTTTACATAGGGATTTAAACGATTCAGTAATAATGGATCTGCGGGACTAACTTAAAAAATCACCCTCTATCGATACATATATAAAGGGCAGTTGTGTGTATGTGTATGTCCGGAGGAAACTTCGAAAATAAAACAATTAACGACAAAGTAAATATATATAAACATTAAATATCACCAGGGCTTGGTTTTTGAACAAAAATAATGAAGATTTGATTTATATTTGTGAAGATAATTAGAAAAATAAAATTTAAATGATAACAACATGGAATTTTTTGCATTTAGTATTTTAAATAGGAGACATTAATTTTTTTTTTCAAATTGTCTGGATCAATGCAACGTCTTTTTTACATAGGGATTTCAATGGGGTATCATGCGAGTATCCAACTCGTGAATCAGAAATAATGGATCTGCGTGACTAACTTTTTTGCTACCCCCACTACCTAGGCGACGCCGGGTAGCCACTTCTAGTCCACAATAAAGTATTCTTAATCAAATCCATATTGTGAGACTGGAAACCAGCTTTTAGAAAGTCCAGAAAAGAACAAATCGTTATATCCTGATAAAGCATTGATTACACAAGACTCCCCCGGTCTAGCACTATTAAAAAGGGGATAGACTCCCTCGATGTATGGCCGATACCGTTTTAGGCCACCCGACGACTTTTACACAAGACTTGTGTACTCCTTTATACTGAAAGAAGAACAACAACCACAGCGTGAAACTTGTCAAACACTCTGCACTGCTAAATACTTCCTCATAGAATGTGGAGCTTTACCTCTCATCAAAAATCACCTTTTTGTACTATTTGCAGAGTTCCGTCCCGGCCTTTAAAAAATGCTAGGTGGTGATAGGTCAAAAAACAAACCCACCTATGAATGAAGTCCCTAGCTGAAGCGGTGCCTGCTGTATATGAAAAAAATAATTTGTCGATTGAAGGCGTTTTTATCGACAAATTATTTTTTTAGTAGTTTGAAAGCGTTAAAAGTAAGCCATATTTTTAAAAATATTTTAGAAAAACAAAAAAACAGCGCTTAAGGCGTTTTCCCAAAAAGTTAATGCGATATTTGACCACCTCCAGTCTTTTTTCGACAAGTAAATGTAAATATTTTAACCTTTTAAAAATATGGCTTACTTTTAACGCCTTCAAACCACAAAAAAAAATTGTCGATAAAAACGCCTTCAATCGACAAATTATTTTTTTCATATTGTTACTCGTTAGGAACGACGAAAGTAAGTGCACCTCCGCAACATGAAATAACGAGAAAAAAATGCAAAAGGTCCCAGATGTAAAAATAAATAGTACAAAAGGGATGGGATTCAAGACTTTTTTCTCTGCTCCCGTGAAAGGGTAGGAGACCGATGAATGGCAATAATGCTGAATGACGAAGAACAAACAGGATTTCTTATAAACACACGAACGTTTATTAACATTTAATTACAAATTATTATGGAAAAAAAAGGGTAAATGTATATACATGGAATCAGGGGAGTAAAATTAATATACGATTCGTGTTGTCAAATGAGTGGGCGAGCAATTGAATATATCAACCAATATCAACATTACATAAAATATATGACAGACAATAGGGGTTTACAGAATACAAAATATGATATTCAGCTAGGGACTTTATTCACAGTTGGGTTTGTTTTTTGACCTATCACCGCCTAGCGTTTTTTTTATGCAGGGAGCCGGGGCGGAACTCTGCAAATAGTACCCACCTTTTAAATCCAAATAGTATGAAAGATGACATTCTCTCCGTTTTGAGAGAAACAAAACTATATAAAATGTTAACAAAAGTAGTAAGATTGAGGTACTTATTACACACATACAGCCCTAAATTAGCCCCTGATCGTCAACCCATCTAGGGCCAGGAAGAGACAGTTATAAAACCATCGCCCCTGAGCAGCTTAATAATCTCGAGGAAGGGCAGGGGAGTAAACCCCATAACAAATCCGGAGCTGAAGTCCCTAAAGTGGAGTAACGCTGAATTTCAGTGTTATACAGCAACTCTTGCGACACTGTCGTTGCCAAACTGCATAAGTTTCTTACCTTTCCTTTGAAACATAGCGACAGAGTGGAGACGGGGATCTGCTGCTTGGGCAACAGTGCATCCTCCGGAACAGTCCGCCCAGGCTACGTGGTTTTAAAAAATGGACACTACTCCATCGTCTTTCGCTGGCGGAAGGATGCCAACAAACAAAATTAACCGCTCAACACGATTCCCGACGATACTAACATATCGGTAAAAAAAACAAAAACATTAGCTACAAAAGTGTAAATATAGATGTAAAACGTATATTTTCCCTAACCTCAAGGCGTGAAATACCCCCAGACGAGTAGATATGCCGTTAAAATCCATAACCCAGCAAACTAACCAACCAAATATTTATCACTCTCTCTGTGGGGCTTAGAATACGCTGTAGACTGATGAGACCCCACACACACACACACACACACATCTAAACACTTACAAACACACAAAGGGGTGTCCTGTGTATGGCACTAAACAGTATCTAATGGTGAGACTCCAGTTCTGGGTATCAAGAGAGTGTCGAATATTTCTTCATTGCCGGAGTGGTAGTACCTACTACGGTCCCACCTATGTGTGGGGTCCCCATAGTATGAAACCTTTCTCCCCCCAACTATGAGTTAAATAGTACCATTAATTTGGATTCTTTGGATTATTCGGACTATTGTTCTCATCTTTATTGTTATCTGCACAACATTTAAGGCGATGTGCACACACATGTATTTCTTGTCGAACTCGGGAACCTTCTCGAATTTAGGAACTTCCTCCTCCGACCGGAGGGCACATCGGCCAAATTATTGTGCAGATAATAATAAAGGATAATAGTCCGAATAATTCAAATACTGCAAATTATCAAGACTCGTCTAGAAAAAATCAGAGAAATAGTACCATTAATGTTCTTTTAAAAGGATGACTGCCATTAAATAAACTTCGAAGGTTGATATCCCATTAAACAAAGAATCTGTTTAAGATTATTCGTATTCCATAATGGATCGGTACCAATTATCAGAAAAATGATACTTGAATCTCCCCTGCCACCAGAGGGCGAATGATATTGGCGCCAAAATTAAACCCCATAAGGATAGGCACTTATCAAGGGGCCCGTTAACCAAGTGAGTCGCTTTAACACCCTTCACTTAAACTGTGAACTTTCACCAGGCGAGACACGATTTTCAAGCGCTCCCTATCAACTGCGAATAGAATTGTATTCTTGCGCACCTTCACCATCAAACAGCGAATGATATACCAGTGCAAATTCACCTTACCTCAACAAGATAAGTCTCGTAGCAAATGTCACTAAATTTGCAACACCTTTGTATTTTTGAATATATTTGGTTTTAATTTTCAACTGTTGTTTTGTCTTCTTTCATCCAAATTATTTGCTTGCCACCGGGAGATTTTAACAGCTCCCTACTACCTTGTTTTTCCTCTTACAATTTGAAAAAGAAAATTATGAAGTCACTCTGGAAATGGTTTGGGCAAAACAAGTTTCTGAAAGTGTAGCATCCTCCATACTTACCAAACCCTAGCTCGGTGTAACTTTTGTTGTTTCTGAAATTGAAAATTCATCCCAAATATAAGAAATTTTGGAACATTGAGAACATTAAAAGAAATACGATGCGGCATGCCAAAAGTATTAAAGGTGCTTCGACCAATGGAAAAACTCATTGGAATAAGTATAATGTGAGTAGCACTTGCCTAAGAATCACAAGGTCCCTGGTTCGATGCCGGCCCTCACCAACTCAGCGTGTGAGGTACACAGGGATCTGTGCGGTAAAGTGAGGAGCTGATGGTGGGTGTGCTGCTCCACCTCAGACGCAAAAACAATCTCCTTGATCTAGCGCTCGTGAAAAGGGGATGGACTCCCTTGATGTCTGGCTGATACTGACATTAGACCACACTCCGTCTACTTTACTTACTTTTTACTTATAAAACTCATTGGAATAAGTATATTTTCCCACTTCCTGTCAAGCTAGAATAGAATCGAACTTAACGGACCTAAATTCCACCATCGTATGTCACCCTGTCGAAAGAAAAAAAAAATACCAAAAAACAGGGAATTAACCGAATTTAATGAAATTTTCAGTGTTGATATATTAACGAATAAAATATATAATGCATCAGTTATTTCATTTTAAAACTTTTGAGAATCTGTGTTACACCTCAAATATACGTGGTTCAAAGTTAACTGAGCTGTAAAAATGTTAGTTTTTAAATAAAATAACTGGTGCAATATCTTTTATTCATTAATATATCACCACTGAAAATTTCATTAAATTCGGCTTATTCTCTAATTTTTTTTCGGCGGGGTAATATACAATGGTGGAATTTAGGTCCGTTAAGTTCGATTTAACCAGAATAGATATGAAGTTATTTTACTGTGAGAAGCCACGCACG
>CM042167.1:7789538-7809538 GCA_023376005.1 Doryteuthis pealeii
GATATCCAAACTTTCCAAGCCCTTTTCTAATCCTTTTGGGACTGTTCCAAGTGCACCAACTACAATTGGTATCACTCTGACTTTCATATTCCATAACTTTTTCAGTTCTCTGGCAAGGTCCAGATATTTGTCCATTTTTTCATTTTCCTTTAACTTCACCCTGTGATCTGCTGGCACTGCAAAATCCACCAGTTGACAAGTTCTTTCTTTTTTTTTATTATTATTATTATTATTATTATTATTATTATTATTATTATTATTATTATTTATTAACTCCTTTTGAGTTTTCACATCAGCATTAGCTGATGGTCTTTCACTGGAGTCTGAGTGACAGCAAGTCTCCTCAGGTCTCCAGGACTCTTCTGAGTATTCTGGCAGATTGCAGCAGTACAGTGTTCTGAGTGGTTTCAATTTTATTATTATTATTATTATTATTATTATTATTATTATTATTATTATTATTATTTCTATCTATCTATCTATCTGCATTGGTTCCTTACTTTTTCTTTGGATCACAGCGGTAGTGTGGAGAGGTGGGATTTGCTGCCTGGGCGACAGCTCATCCTCCATATGAACCCGCCCAGGCCACGTAGTTTCAAAAGAAAAATCGGACACTACTCCATCGTCTCTCGTAGACGGAAGGATGCCAACAAATAACACATCGAGTATATAATAGAGAAGAACCAAACTGCGCGTCTACAAAGCGTGCGTCCTCAGTACTCTCCTCTACAGTAGCGAAGCCTGGACCACATACTCATGCCACGAGAGGAAATTGAACAATTTCCACCTCAGATGCCTACGCCGCATCCTACGCATTTGCTGGCAGGACAAAGTGCCCAACACAGACGTGCTGAAACGAGCAAACATGAACAGCCTGTTTGTCATCATCTTCGAGAGATGCCTGCACTGGTTGGTCACGTCAGGAGGATGGACAAGGCGGCATCCCCAAAGACTACCGTATGGTTAGTTAGTAGAGGACACCCGACCGGTAGGGAGACAACGCCTGCGCTTTAAAGATGTCTGCAAGAAGCATGTGAAGACATGCCACATCAACAACACATAGGAGGCTTGTGCAGAAAACCGAGTGGCCTGGCGCCCCCTTATCAAACAAGGAACGAAAAGGAGGGAAAAGGAGAGGAAAGAAGCCGCCACAGAAAAGAGAGCCAGAAGGATGGAAGGACAACAGCATCCTGTCTATCGGGATCCTAGTGGATGAACAGTCCGTGACTTCCAACACTCCACTTCTATCCATAGTTGGGCTAGACGTGTGGATGGAGAGCACCCCCCCTCCCGATTAATTGTCTGGGTCATGTCAAGCCCTTGCAACTACATGGTTATCCCGACAATATACTTCAAATTGCTCTTAAGGCAAACACCCAACCCTTTTGAACCACCAGTATTTATTAATACACATGAAGTTAAGGAACATTATTTCTTAAACAAATCTTATATATATAAAAAAAAGATTTGGCATTGAATAACCCACAAAGGTTGATATGCTATTAAACCAAACAATTAACCAACATAACCTCTACGTATAAAATAACCCATGACGGGTTGACACGCCGTTAAATCAATCAATCAGTCAGAAACTGTGTCATCAAATATTTCCCGATTACACCTACTTTCTCAATGTGTATTATTTAGATTTCTCAGACTGTTATTCACGTCTTTATTGTTAAAAACAATATTCCGGCAGATGTACCCTCCGGCCGATGTACCCTCCAGGCGGATTTTTACAAATTTAGGAAAATTCTGGTCGAACTCGGCAGCCTACTCATGTCTTAATCGGGAGCCTTCACGGAACTTCGAACCAAACCCTTTTTTCAATTCACGGGGGTAGATTGTTCTCATTCTATTAACCATGACTGGGTACTCGTGTTAAGCTATGTTAAGTATTCTATGTTATTTTCGCCTATAGTCAGGATTGAAGCTGCAAACTCCATATGATTGTCACTTAGAACTGTATTAACATAATTCTTTAAATCTTTAAAAAAAAAAAAAAAATTATCAAGCCTTATCTAAAAAAAGTAAAGTTGTCTAGGTGGCCTAAAGTCGGTATCAGCCAGACAGCGAGGGAGTATATCTCCTTTTCACTAGCGCTAGACCAAGGAGATTATTTTTGGCGTCTCGAGGTGGAGCGCCACACCTACATTCAGCTCCTCACTTTACCGCACAGATCTGTGTGCTACTCATACGCTGAGTTGACAAGGGCCGGTATCGAACCAGGAACCTTGAGGTTCCCAGCCGAACACTCTACCGACTAAGCTAAACCTGCCCCTTATGTAGATAAATACTTACTAATAATTGTGGGTATATATACAGTGGTACCTTGAATTACGAGTTTAATTCGTTCTGCTTGCAACTCAATTTCCTCGTATATCAAATCAATTTTCCTCATTGAAATAAACTGAAATGCCATTAATCCGTCCAGAAAAAAAAACATCCTGATTTTTGTTACGTTTGTTTAATAAGAAAAATAGGATTGTATTGTATAAATCATAATAAAATAGAATGTTGTGAATTATGGCATGTAATAAGATCTCTGTGTTACTCATACGCTGAGTTGGCATGGGCCGGTATCGAACCCGGAACCTTGAGGTTCTAAGCTGAACATTCTACCGACTGAGCTAAACCGGCCCCTTATATAGATAAATACGTACTAATAATTGTGGGTATATATACATTGATACCTTGAAATACGAGTTTAATTCGTTCTGCTTGCAATTCTACCGACTGAGCTAGATCGACCTTAATTTTCAAGATTTATTGAAATTCTCAAACCTATCCAGAGAAAAACTGAGAAAATATCGAACTCTTCCTAAAGAATACAGACTACTTTTTTTCTTCCTGGCATCATTAACACAACCGGAATTATAAGAAGGATGCAAACAGAACTGCAGTCATTGTCCCCCTTTTGAGGGGATCTACCTATGAAATTTGGAAAATTGAATGAGTTCAAAGTGAACGAGAAAGAAGAAAGACTGTTAACAGCGTAAAAAAATAAAAAAATAAAAAATAACTAAATAATGGAGGAAAACGTTTGCTAATGTCTAGATGGTTTTGGCGGGAAGGGGGGGAGGAGAAGTTCTTCTCAGATTTGATAGAAATATAAAGTATTCGTTTTTTCATTGCAAATCAATTTTGAAGAATTTAATTATACATGGAAAGCTGAATTGAGCACAAACGTTGCTCGCTTCTTTTCTTTTTTGTGCCAAAGAAAATCAGAGGAAGATTTTAACCAAAATTTTCTTTGATGTCAAGCAGTGGTGCCAGCTATCTTCATGCAAAAGAACAGCAAAATAAAAAAAAATAATAAATAAACAAAAAAAAAACATAAGTGTTGCGCTGCACACGAAACTAAGAGCCTTTCTATCTTCATTTGTATGCATGTGTATATATATATATATATATATATATATATATGTACGTATATATATATATATATATATATATATATATATATATATATATATATATATATATATATATATATATATATATATATATATATATATATATATATATATATATATATATATATATATATATATATATATATATATATATATATATATATGTATATATATATATATATATATATATATATATATATATATATATATATATATATATATATATATAGTATATATATATATATATATATATATATATATATATATATATATATATATACACACAGGGTGTTCCTAAAAGATTGAAACCGTCTTTGCATCTAACTCTTTGCCTATCAAATTTCCCACAACGGCTGTACCAAAATTTTCTTGGAATTTTTTTTTACCTATATGGTTCCCTATTGCAAAAGGATCAAGTACCGGTCACCGGGCGTTTACGTTGTGATTTTTCAGTGTAAACAAGTGACACGTGCGAGGGACGCTGCCAGTGGCTTACGGTAGGATCACGGTGGTGGGTGAGCCGATGTGAGCGGCTTGAAGTAGGCAAAGACTTAATATATATATTTAATTATTAATAGTATATATATATATATATATATATATTATATATATATATATATATATATGAAAAACAAAGTATTCAGAAGATTCACTTTAAATTATGATTTTTTAAAAATTCATTTTCATTTTTTTTTTTTTTCTCTCTCTTTATTCAACAGAAATAAAGTTTATATAAAATGGTTTTACGTACTATGTACAGATGATGGTTTGCGTAATCTGCATACTACTTTGAACAATCACAGTTTAATAAATGATTATAGGAAGTGATTGACATCTAATATCAATGTTTTATTTTCAAACGTATTCAAAGTAATCCTATGTATAATTTTAAATCGAAAAATGCTGAATAACGTGTCTTTTATGAGTTATAAGACAAAACGGAAGTACTGCGGCATTCTGTTATATAGAGAATCCGGATATAAAAAGATTACAATTATTTCAATTGAATTTAGAAATTTAATTTTAATTTTGAATTGATTTCGATATAAAATTATACATAGGGTTGCTTTTAGTACGTTTGAGAATAAAATAATAATATTAGGAATCAATTACAACTAATAGTTATTATTTAAACAAAGATTGTTAAAGGTATTATGCAAATTACGCAAACCATCTGTACTATGTATGTAAAACCATTTTATATAAACTTTATTTCTTTTGAATAAATTGAATCTTTTTTTTTTTTTTTTGATTATTACAAACTCATTGCACATTCGGGTTTCCGGTTAACATCGAGAGTTTAATAATAACGTCGATCACAGGCAACGACGCAATTTTTGTCCTTTCCTACCCATGAGCTTCGGCTTGTGGGTGGGCCCACGTTAAAACGAGGCCTTGTGCCCAGCCCATACAAGTGGGGTATGAGGTAAATACTTATTCGGTTTTCTGGTTAATACCGGGGGTCCAGCGAGCTTCGGCCGCTGGACTCGTCGAGAGTTCAATAATGGCGTCGATTCCTGAGGCGCCCACCTTGTGGGGGGGGGGGGATGCTGACGGGATCGACGCAATTTTTGTTCTTTCCCACCCACGAGCTTCGGCTTGTGGGTGGACCCACGTTAAAACGAGGCCTTGTGCCCAGTCCATACAAGTGGGGTATGAGACAAATATACTCGGTTTTCCGGTTACGGCCGGGGGGGGGGGTCTAGTGTTCTTCGGCCGCTGGACTAGCCAGAGTTTTGATTAAGAGAGTCGATCGCAGGAGGCTATCCTCCCAGGCAATACCTACCCCGTTGATTTAAAGGGACTGGGCTGGGATTATTGCCCAGCGCCTGAGGAGCCCCTTAAGGGGGAATGCCGACGGGATCGACGCATTTTTTGTGCCTACCACCCATGAGCTTCGGCTTGTGGGTGGGCCCACATAAAAATGTCCTTGTGTCACGCCCTCATTAGTGGGATGAGAGGCAAATACAACTCATTGCACACACACAGACACTAAATGGGAAACATGGATAAAAGCAGTCTGTAAATTCAATGTTTATATTCTAGCTGGTATTGTTGCAATAATACAAATAAAAGTGTTTCTCATAACTTGTTTGACTATTGAATTATATCACTTGTTTCAAACCAACTGCTACCTTTATTAAAAAATACTATCTAAAAGGGGAATCAAATAGAAGTTGGAATAGGAAAATATGACATTTTTAATTCTTAGCTCCTCTTATTGTTACATTTTTATACGACAAAAAGAGAATAAACTAAACGAACACATTTCCTATCATTGTAACTCAACAGGCAAGGAAGAATTAACATTTAGTAAAATAAAATTGTTTGAAACCAATCGAGAGTTTAAGGTTACATTCTTTAAATAATGTTTTAAATGTAGGTATTTACTCTCCACGTGTAGCATGTGACACGAAGTCGCAAGTAGGAGTTAACCATCTAAGATCAAACTCACTATTCAGCAACTATTATGCGACTTGTCTAAATTATGTTCCTATTGTCCACTCTCTTACTCCTGTCTTCTCCCTTTCTCTCCCACTTCCTGGTGTTCCTAAAATCATTTTAATACGGTCATGGACCGGGTACATTTGCTAGTATATATATATATATTATATATATATATATATATATATATATATCACAGTTACTTGCAAACCCACGAAGCAAACAAATATATTTACTTTCTGGATTTTATTAAAACCGATTTAAGCATGTTCAATAAAAAGAGCTAAATATACGTTTTAAAAACGAATGGCTTAAAATATTCCGATTGCAGTTTCACGCAATGGCGAATCTTCCGGGAATTCCCTGAAGATTCGCTATTGCGTGAAACTGCAGTCGGAATATTTTAAGCCATTCGTTTTTAAAACGTATATATATATATATATATATATATATATGAGTTCGATTCTCAGTGGGCGTCCCACACTTCTGACCCTTGTGCCACATCTAAGCTAAGTTTGGTAAATAACTGGGCACCTCATTTGGTGTAATGGTTAGCAAGATAGATTAGCAGACTATTCCATGAGTTCGATTCTCACTGGGCGCCCCACACTTCTGGCCTTGTGCCGCATCTAAGTTAAGCTTAGTAAATAACTATACCCATAGATAATCCATCAATATATTTATGCAATTTGATATTTGTTTACTGAGTTAGATAGTACACGTCAAATGAGGCGAATTCTTAAAGATAACAGACATTTCCACCCTCTTTGTATGCATAAAATTATCATCAAATTATACATTAAAATTAGAGAATGTTGGGATTAAGATTTTGTTATTCTGCTTAAACCAGGGGTTCCCAACAGGGGGGGGGTTAAGAGGGGCAATTGAGACTAATGTTGTCTGGGTCCAAATTTTCGATTTTAGCCGGTATGAAGCACAAGGTCTCACTAACTTTATTGTAATTGTCTAGTATTTTGCATATATTGCAATTGTCTAATATTTAATTATTTTGCATTTGATTGATACCCTCGTTTTATTGTATACAAATATTTCAATAAATGTATCAAAATATTTATAGAGAAATTTTCTATTATTATTTTCTGTCGTTTTTTTTAATTTTATTTTTACTTTAAATAGATGGCTTTTTCTCTGAATGTTTGAAATGAGGCTTGAAGATTAGTATCATCTGCGTTATTCGGACTATTGTCCCCATCTTCATTGTTATTTGTACAATGTTTCGGCCGATATACCCTCCGGCCTTCTTCAGGTATTTCTTGTCGGATTCCGGAACCTTCTCGGACTCGGGAACCTTCTTTTTGAACTCGGGAATGAGAACAGGATACCCCCGTTGAATAAATAAAGGGTTAGGTTCAAAGTTCCGTGATTGCTCCCGAATACGACAAGAAAGTTCTTGAGTTCGAAAAGAAGGTTCCCGAGTGCGACAAGAAATACCTGAAGAAGGCCGGAGGGTATATCGGCCGAAACGTTGTACAAATAACAATGAAGATGGGGACAATAGTTCGAATAACGCAGATAATAGATGGCTTGTTCTTTTGAAGCTTGTTTAAACCAAGGTATTGGCGTTTTACGCTTCTTCAGTTCATAGTTCACTTTTTAAATTATAAGAATATATATTACCGCCTGGGAGACACCAGAATTTTAGAGGTGATTAGGTGGGACATGGCAAAAGAGGTTGGGAACCCCTGGCTTAAACCTTTGTCAGTTAAGGTGGAATATTGTTTTGTTTTGATATTAATCTAACAAAATAAAAGGTAAAACCTTGGAAAATTTAGGTCGTTGTTTGGGTAATCCTTAACTTTTTCCTCATAAATTCCTACCATAAAATAAACTGAACCCTCATTTTATGTCCGTGTTTTTGCAATACATGTTTTATTTTTCTTGCACCCGTTATTTTACAATACTAAATATATTTTCTTGATTCTTTATTTTTTAACAAATAAAGAAAATATATTTAGTATTGTAAAATAACGGGTGCAAGAAAAATAGAACATTTATTGCAAAAACACGGACATAAAATGAGGGTTCACTTATTTTATGGTAGGAATGTACGCGGAAAAAGTTAAGGATTACCGTTGTTTGATACAAACAGATTATAGAGGATTATCTTTTTAAAAATTTTTTTTTTTTTTTTTCAAATTCCGGACAGGATGTGATACATGGTCAATTTTTAAGCGTTGTAAAGCTGGTTTGAATCCATTTTTCCTTCTCTTAGACTGGTTGCCTAACCAAAGGTAAAGAGCACAGTCCGCCCTACTATTTATCCGTAACTAGTATGAGGGGAGGGATTTATGACTTTCCCAAGGTTATTAGCATGAAGTTTAATAAAATAGCCTCGTCCAGGATTTGAACTCAGGTCACCGATTCCATTTCCTGCAACGGTATCCGTTACGCATCTATATAGGTAGATAGGTATATATAAATACAATCCAAATAATATTTTATAAAATTTAATTTTCGTCTAAAGCAAATATATCAGGATTTTATTTTTTTGAATAGAACATCATGCAATGAAAACGGACATTATTAAGTAATATTTATTATCAAATTTTACAACACATTTTACTATCCACATATGGGACTCTCACAGGTAATGACCACTCCGGGTCAGAGTAGTTGGTGTGATAAGTATGGAGGGTGCTGAGTTAGCCCAAATATATTTCGTTGCAAAGTTATCAAGACTGACTTCATAATTATGTTATTTAAATTGGTACTGTCTCCTGTCTAGACATCAAGGCACTATCAGCGTATTATATTAACTAGCAGGACCTGTGAATATACCACATTATGATGATTTAATCATTACATGATATGATAAGAGCTATTGCCAAATAGTTCAATATATAAAAATTGATTTAACTCTCTCTCTCTCTCTCTCTCTCTCTCTCTCTCTCTCTCTCTCTCTCTCTCTCTTTCCTTATTTTCATATTTTCATTATGTTCGATTGAAACAGATTCGCGTTATCACTTCTACGCACCCCCTTCTCTCTCTCTCTCTCTCTCTCTCTCTCTCTCTCTCTCTCTCTCTCTCTCTCTCTCTCTCTTTCCCCTACCCTCTTTCTTTCTTTCTCATTATATTTGTTTCCGTGTAGCATGTCCCTTTTCTTCCCTTTCTTTCTTTATAATACAAGCGGAATGGGTCATTATTCAGCTGAGGTGACAACACTCATAAGAAATAAGAATTCGGCGGATAAGCAAAACCAGATAATCAGGATTTACATTTTTTTAAATTTCATCTTGGATGATTTGGAGGGTCTTATTTTTAGCCAGAGGGTATTACAAGATGATAATGGTCGTACAATTAAGGAACACGAGTATTAATATATAGATGGCTCAGCTTTGCACACGTTTTCATTTGAATTTTAAAATTTAAAAAAATGTTAAGCCTCATTCTCGATACGTTTGATCACTCCACGTATTAACCCAAATACAAAAAACGTAAACTTGATTAAAAATGAAAATGTCTTTAATACATTTTAATATTATTTTTTTTATTAGCGGAGCCCATAGAATTTCCACGAAATGAAACAAAAATCAAGAGGAGCTATTTAAGCCAGAAACGAGGATTTGCAATTTCATTATATATAAATCCTACTGTTGTTTTTGCAATAAATAACACAAAAATAAAAGTAACAAAAACACGATTGGGGGGAAAGAAGTTGGGCTGGAAATTTGCTTGATGCTGGCTCGCTAAAACATAGCGTCAATTAGGGCATAAGATCAAAACATAGCGTAAATTAGGACAGAAGACCCGGACGACAGAAGATCAAAATTACCAAAATATCTTCTGTAATTTATAATTTCATTATTACAAAAAAAAAAAAGAAACAACAACAACAGACATTTAACTTTTTTTTCAATTCATTTTAATTTTACATTGGGTATTTAATCGACAGATGACCATTTGTAATGTTTCATTTTTAAAATTGGGTGAAATAAAATGAGACAAATAAGAAATCTGTGATTAAGCGACACCAGATAATCTGTATTCACATTTTCGCATTGTATCTTGGACGATCTCATTTTTAACCAGAGGGTGTTGCAGGATGATAACGGACGGAAGATTTAGGAACAACCGTATTGATATATAGATTTTGTCATGTTTAATAGGTGGGTTGGTAATTGTTTTTTTGTTTTTTTTAATTTGCTGGTACCTGATCTCATTTAAGTAACGAAAGAGGGACCAAATTACCTTTAAGCACCCCAGGGGCGACCTGGATTCATAGGGACATGTTTCGCTTTGCACCGTCAACATCCGGTTGATTGTTACCAGACGATTTTTAGACGTATTTTTTTTTTAATTAAAAACTAACTGCTAACCCTAACCCCTAACAAACAACCGGATGTTGACGGTGCAAAGCGAAACATGTTCTTCTGAATCCAGGTCGCCCCTGGGGTGCTTAAAGGTAACTTGGTCCAGAAAGAAAAATATGTAAAACAGAAGAAAATGAGCCAACATTCACTAAAGCTCAGGAAAAGGAAATTCCCCAATAAAAAAAAAAAAATAAAATAAAAAATTCAGAACAGGAAAGATGGATTTACGCATAACTTCCGGTAAGAAATTTTTTGACTCAAGTCCCATAAATATTTTTCGTCAGAAAAAGAAAAAGGAAAGAAATAAAATTCTTTAAAAATTGAATTCGAAATAGGTGTTACTAGGAAAATTTATTGGAAATGATATTCACTATAATAATGTATTAGAAATTATATCTACTTTCAAAATACATTGGAAATAATTACCATGCGAATGCATTAGAAATTACATTTACTAGTAAAATGCATTAGAAATGATATTTACTAGTAAAATGCATTAGAAATGATATTTACTAGTAAAATGCATTAGAAATGATATTTACTAGTAAAATGCATTAGAAATGATATTTACTAGTAAAATGCATTAGAAATGATATTTACTAGTAAAATGTATTAGAAATTATATTTACTATTAAAATGTATTAGAAAGTATGTTTACTATCTAATGTATTGGAATTCGTTTTTACAATGAAAATGTGTTTTCCTATGAAAGATAGATTTACGCTTAACTTCCTGTAAGAACTTTTTTTTTACTCAAGTCCCATAAATATTTTGCGACAGGAAAAGAAAAAAAAATCTTTAGAAAAATATTAGCTGAAAACCCGCCTAAGAGTGAACTTTTAAGTTATACCAAACTACGCGCGAAACTTATTGGCTTCCCGTTGTAGTTTGGTTTGATTATGTTTCTTTGTTTAATGGCATATCAAACTCCGTGGGTTATTCAATGCCAAAGCCATCCTTGTAGAAGAACAATAGTGGTACTTATCTATAGCTGGGTGGACGAGGGTGTTAATACCTTTCCCAAAGGTATTAGTCCGAAAATGAATGTAATAGCGCGTCTAGAGTTCGAACTCGTTTACTAAAAAAAAAAGTAAAGTCGTCAGGGCGGCCTAAAGTCGGTATCAGCCAGTCAGCGAAGGAGTCTATCCCCTTTTCAATAGCGCTAGACAATGAGATTGTTTTTGCGTCTGAGACGGAGCGCCACACCTGCCATCAGCTCGTTACTTTACCGTACAGATCCCTGTGCTACTCGTATGCTGAGTTGGCGAGGACCGGTATCGAACTAGGAACGTTGTGGTTTCTAGCCGAACGCTCTACCGACTGAGCTAACCCGGCTCCTTTGGCTCGTTTACTACAATGTCGTAATCCAGCACGTTAGCCACTACGCTACAGGGACCCTACCCCTATTATAGTAACTCTCCATAAAGATACTGACTCCTATTTAATAAGGACTAAAGGTTTCTAATTATAATTTCCTAATTATCTCCGTATTATATATTTTCCTGACCTTCCACCAGGCGGAATTAACACAAGATCTTTTTTACGTGTGGATTTTTCTGGGGCATCCAGCGAGGATCAAACTCACTATTCAATAGTAATGGGGTAATTTCCTATAAGTCTAACATAAACAAAGGGGAACCACTCTTAACTGATAAATTATTTGTTTATTTTCCCATTAATTAGTAAAGTCATTGGAGTGGCCTAAAGTCGGTATCAGCCAGACAGCGAGGGAGTCTATCCCCTTTTTACTATCGCTAGACAAAGGAGATTGTCCTAAAACCCAACCCTAACTCTAACCCTAACCCTAACCTCGTCTCCTTTTTTCCTAGTAGATCAATAAATAAATAAATAATTTATCAGTCAAGAGTAGTTCCTCTTTGTTTATGTTAGACTTATAGGAAATAACTTAGTAATGGATCTGCGAGACTAACTTGCTAACCGTTACACCACAACGGGGAATGTTTCACGTACAAACATTGACCCTACGAAGCTGTACATTAGAAATAGTTTTATTCTCCAAGTTTCAGTATTTTAAGTGCAGTTTGTTACTCTAATAAAAATCTCGTTATCTGATGTAACATTGAAACACTGTAGCCCCAAAATTTAGAATTGCAGTACCTCAGTAACTATATATATATATATATATATATATATATATATATATATATATATATATATATATATATTGTATACTTAAATTTTATGTTTCTATTATTATTATCATTATTTTATTTTGTATTTAAAATAATGCTAAATATGATACGATGTATACAAAGAGAAATCTTGGTCGAAACACGTGTCGGCACTTCAATAAATAATTTTTATCCATACAACATTTTCTTTCCATTCATCTTTCAACATTACATATATTGTTATTGTCATTATTCTTTTAGTATTTTTTTTCTTTTATATGATTTTTATTTGTTTATCATTTACTATTTTGTTTTATTTTTCAATCGCTTATTTAATTTTTTTTTTCAAATATTATTGATTTATATTTTTAATTTAACTTTTCTTATAGAAATTAGGGGTAAATTGTTTAACTCCCTCTCTGACAAAAATAGGATATGCATTTTATTAAACTTGGGTTGTTTTTTTTATTGTTTCAGATTACAAAATGTTCAGATTACAAAAAAAAAAACGGTTAGGACTATATTCTGGCAGTGGATCTCGTTCTAATTCATACTTAGAGTAAATACTGCATATACTCTTTTTCGATAATAAAGATATATAGTTAAACATACCAAATTACTATACACTCCACTTTGGACCATGCTTAAGCTAAACGGACGGTTGGAGAGGCCCCCTCCGATCAATCGGTTACGTCAAGTCCTAGCACCTACATGATTGTCCCATCCCTATTGCCCTTATGGCAAACCCCAACCCTTTTAATCATATATGTGCTAGAAGGCAGTGGCTGAGGGTCTTGATGTTCTGGGTTTAAACATTAAACTATCTGATGTTGAAATTTGATTCTGGAGAATATGGAATACCCCTTCATCGCCATTACTTTCAGGTCCACTCTGACCCAGAGTGTAGTACCTGTTAGGGCCCCATCTATGGGTTAAATAGAAAAAAATGTTTAAAAGATTTTTTTTTAATTGAGTACCCCTCACGAATGAATATAACAAAACATCTTCGGTATAAAATAACCCAACAAGGGATGACGTGCCGCAAAATCCAACAAACAATGGAATTACTATACAAATGTCGTCACAAGTCTAAATCTAATTAGATTCCTTTACTCCTTCTCAAATTGAAGCATCAATATCATCATGGACTGGTGTTACCCAACAGGTTAACGGGTCGTTGGCATATATATATATATATATATATATTATATATATATTTTGTGTGTGTGTGTGTGTGTGTGATATTAAATTGGCCCATGTGTTATAGCACAAAGGGACAACAAAGGACTTGATGCCACGGAATTGTGATGTATACAAAAACCAGATGAGTGCCGGCTGCTGTTTGGATTAACTTCAGCTAATCTGTATGCCAATGTTTTCACTTTTCTATATTAGCAGATTAGGATAGATTAACGAGTTTTAATCTGGTTCCCAGCTGCAACAGCCTGCAGCAATTTTCTCGCCACCCCTCCAAAACCATCTTTTATTTATCCATTTTTCAGAATGCACGCGTCGAGTGAGATGAATCTATTGTTTCGCCCACTGACTTTCACGTAGACACTTGCACAAAAGAGGACCTTTACCAAAACAGTGTACAGGTGCTTGGCTCTGTAATGAGTAGACTAGTTCGACCCAGATTGGTTTGGGGGTTGGATTTTACGAAATGCCAACCCTCGGGTTATTAGTTTGTACAACGACTGAGCGAACGTCTTTTTGTTAAGGAAAATTGGGGGAAACCAGCAAAGACCAAAGTTCAATAAAATGCATTTGTTCGAGAAAGATTTTTTAAAGAAACCTTTTACCCCTAATTTCTATAAGAAAAGCTAAATTAAAGATATAAATGTATAAATCAATGATATTTTTTTGAAATTAAACGATTAAAAAATAAAACAAGATAGTAAATGATAAACATAATAAAAAAAAAGATTTATGGGCAATTCCATGTCAAATCATCCAGAAAAAAGTAAAATTGTCACCCACCCCCTTCAATTTTTCTGAAATTTTGTACAGGTGTGGACTAGGTTAAAGTTAGACAATTCTGCCAAATTTAAGCTTCTGATTGCAAAAATTGACGGGGGACGAGAAAAATGGCGACATTTTGTAAAATGAAAAATAGATTACAAAATGTCGCCATTTTTCTCGCCACCCCCTCAATTTTTTCGAGTTTAAAATCGACATAATTCGGCGAATTTTTTGGAATTGAAAGCTCAAATTTGGAGGATTGTCTAACTTTAACCTAATGCACACCTGTACAAAATTTCAGAAAAATTGAAGGGGGTGGGTGACATAGTCTGGATGATTTGACATGGAATTACCCTTATACCGAGGCCTGGTCTCGCTTATACTCACTTGAAAGAAATGAAAAAACATTTTAATGACTTTTGGAGATTTTTTTCTCGCATGTGTTAGAAAATATTTGGTTATCACATTCTAAAATGGAGGGGTGTTATTTTAGACAAGGCTGTGGAAGGCCACACTTAATGGTTTAGGAGGCCACAGATTCCCCACACTTAGTTGTCAACATTTTCTAAACTTGTGCGAAATTACCTAGAAATAAAATGTGTAATGTATTCTCCTATTTATTTAAATAAAAATTATACAAAACAACTTGTTACAAGAAATAATGTTCTTACATGAGTTGCGCCCCGACGGGTGTCCCGTGAGCTTCGGTCGCTAGACAGACAGAGTAAATTAATATCGTTCATCCCAAGGGTCCATCTCCCCAGGCAACACCAGCCCTCTCGATTTAAAGGGGGCAGGCCTGAGGCGCCTCCTTGATGGGGAATGCCGATGGGATCAACGCAGTTTTTGCACCTGCCACACAATGAGTCTCGGCTTGTAGGTGGTCCCACGTTAATAGGGCCTTGTGCCTGACCTTGTACAAGTGGGGCACGAGGAAAATAACTGGATTTGTTTGTAATATATAAAGTCGTCGTCGGAGTGGCCTAAAGTTGGTATGAGCCAGACAGCGAGGGAGTCTATCTTCCGATTCCTAGTCAAGTGCCCTACCGATGAGCTAAACCGAATCTTTGTAATATATAAAACAAAAGAAATAAAATTGATTTTTACGAAAAGATGACCAAAACAACTGATGTGACTTTAATGTTTGATTGGTAATTCGAATAAAAAAATCTTCGACTTATAAAGGCTTAATGGTAAATCAAGAAGGTGTTGGGATTACGACTAATAGGTGTCATGAGAGGTAATTACCTCCCGTGTCTGCCAGTAGGAACTAGGTGGTGGCGCATCGAGAAGTAATATAAAAGTAGAAGCGCCAAAGTTATATTCTTTTAGACTTTTTAGCCTTCACAGCATTATCAATATGGAAGCATCAAATCCCTTTTACCTTCTTGCATCAAGAGAAGTAACACGCGCCTGTTGTATCTCCTATCTACAGGACAGGAGGGGTTTGTGTCTCATGCCCCATGAGAACATGCTAAACATATAAGTTCTTATACTTTCCTTCTTACCAGTTGCCTCAAGACTTTTATCTACAAAAGGACTATTTTGATATTTAGACATTTCTCTTATACAACTATTTATAAGTTCTTCTTTGTATCTCCTGTCATGTCTGTATTCTCTTCCATCAAATTTCCTCAGACAATAACATATCCTTGTTATGACTTCGTCATGAATTGTTCTTATATTCATACTGTAGAACAGGGATCACCAAACTTTTTTCACGGTGGGATGGATAATTGAAAGAAATAACGAGCGCGAGCCACAATATTATTGTGTTCAATACTTACTAGCCAGAAGGAAAGCTCTATTACAAGCAACAAGTGAAATGCTCACACGCACGAAATTTTGTAACCTACCTACAGTAGTCAAGTCCATGATTTTTTAAAACATGATTTTCAAATTTAAATAGTATCAGAACGTCTCGCGTTCCGTACGTTTTAACAAATTCAAGTACCGTCGGCGGGCCTGATAAAATTCGTTCGCAGGCCGGATCTGCTCCGTAGTTTGGTGACCCCTGCCGTAGGAGGAAGCGATATAGTCAACCAATTATAATTCTTAAATTCGTGTTAAAAAGAAGCGGGAATGCTTCTGATTGGTTCGAAATTTGATTTTAGTGTCTTGAAGTTTTCATACTTGTTGGAGGTGCATGGTGTAATGGTTAGAGTCGTAGGACTTGTCGACCCGAGTTCAAATCCTGGACGAATCCGGGATGAAGTTACAGTTCTCATAGCGCTAATACCCTTGGTAAAGGTATGAACCCAACTACTCTCCCTCCAACTACAGGTAAATAGTAGGGCAAACTGGACCCTTTAACCTTGGTTAGGCTACCAGTCTATGAGAAGGAAAACTCTGATTCAAACTTGATAAATCCGCTTGGGGTGGTCACTACTAGAATAGGCTCAGTCCTAATGAGTGATCTATTTTACTAATAATTTAGATAAGCATCGACACTAAACTACCTAAAATCTATTAATATTTATTCATTTGATTTAAACGTGTATCGGATCATAAAGCTCCAGTTTTAAAGCCATGAGGAGTGTAGATTACCCCTTCCTAATCTAAATAAATCTCCATACCTCCATAAATAAATATATTTAGCATTTAATACTGGTAGATCATTTTGACATGTCTATTTCAAAAATATTCCGCAAGTCGAAAAAGTGTGGGCATCCCTGATTTAACATATAAATAAGAAATATGGGTTATTTCCTATAACTCCAACATAAACAAAGGGGAACCACTCTTGACTGGTAAATTATTTATTTATTTTCCCATTAAACTAACCCTAAATTCTAACCCTAATCCCTAACCCTAACCCCGTCTTCTTTTTTCCAAGTAGATCAATAAATAAATAAATAATTTATCAGTCAAGAGTGGTTCCCCTTTGTTTATGTTGGAGTTATAGGAAATAACTGAAATATGTGTTTGCGATTATTTTTAAAAAGAAACTGCCCTGTCCGAATATTCTCCGCTTAGCCTCTGCATATCTCGTTGGTACTTAAACAACACTGCCCGCTCTGTATGTTTATATATGCAGTGCAGTGGCATGGCCTGAAAAATAGGCTGTAGTAAGTAAAGTAGTCGGGGTGGCATAAAGTCGGTATTAGTCAGATAGCGAGGGAGTCTATCCCCTTTTCCCTAACGCTAGATCAAGGAGATTGTTTTTGGCGTGTGAGACGGAGTGCCACACCTATCACCAGCTCTTCACTTTACCGCACAGGTCCCTGTGCTACTCATACGCTGAGTTGGCGAGGGCTGGTATCGAACCAGGAACCTTGAGGTTCCCAGCCGAACACTCTACCGACTAAGCTAAACCGGCCCCTTATGTAGATAAATACTTACTAATAATTGTGGGTATATATACAGTGGTACCTTGAATTACGAGTTTAATTCGTTCTGCTTGCAACTCAATATCCTCGTATATCAAATCAATTTTCCTCATTGAAATAAACTGAAATGCCATTAATGCGTCCAGACAAAAACATCCTGATTTTTGTTACGTTTTTTTAATAAGAAAAATAGCATTGTATTGTATAAATCATAATAAAATAGAATGTTGTGAATTATGGCTGTAATAAGATCTCTGTGTTACTCATACGCTGAGTTGGCGTGGGCCGGTATCGAACCCGGAACACTGTGGTTCCTAGTTGGATGCTGTACCGACTGAGCTAAACCTAAAAACTGTTATGATCTTTGAATCCTTTTTAAGTGATTCATGATCATTTGGAAGTCTGCTTGAAGCCCGCTTGAGGAATTGTGTCGTCGGATTCGGTTGCATTCAATGGCATATCAAACTTCATGGGTTATTTAATGCCAAAGCCATCATTGTTGAAGAAGAGTAGTGGTACTATTTGACCCATTGCTGTTCATACCTTTCCCATGGGTATTAGTCCGAAAGTGAACATAATAGCGTAATAGAAATTGAAGGTAATGCACACACAGACATATATATATATATATATATATATATATATATTATATATATATATATATATATATATAGCTTAAATAGTATTATACTTTATTCGGTTCGATCAACTATTTAAATACTAAAAGGGGTTAAAAGAGACGAAAGAAAAAAAGGAGACTTAAGGGCCCTTAAGTGTCCTTTTTTCTCCCTTAGTGTTTAAATAGTTGATCGAACCGAATAAAGTATGACACTAGTTTCTATATAAAATCAGTTGTACCAATATATATATATATATTATATATATATATATATATGCATATATATATATATAAGATTTTTGGATGTTTTTTTTTTAGAAGCATTGTTGAATAGAATATATATTATTATCTATATTTTTGCGTATAAAATTCGATAATTATAGAAAATAACCATGACAAGTGAATCTAAATATATTTGTAGAATAATATGGGTCTACCAAGGTGGTAGGTGCATCATTTTTCCTACAATTATCATAGCTCTATATTCATGGTATATTGAGCACACTCGGATAAATTACTAATGCCACTACAATGGAAACGCTATAGGGGCACTCGGACTCGGTTTGGATTTAGTGTTTTCCTTCTCCAAGACGGGTTTCCTAACCAAGGTTAAAGAATACAGTCTGTCCTAAAATTTACCTAATGGTGGAGAGAGAATTGTTTGATGTATACCTTTCCAAAGAATATTAACGCTATGTGAAATGCAAACAGCCTCGTCCAGGAATTGAACTCAGGTCACCGAATCCATTTCCTGTAAATAGCGTGATGGTAAGATGTCTTACTGATGACAATTCAGTCGGGTTTCGAACCTATCCTGAAGCAGCCTGCCTATTGTCTAGATGAACTGTGAAACGGCAAAACAGGACTGTATGTGAATCACACACACACTCACACTCACACTCACACACACACACACATGCATATATATATATATATATATATATATATATATATATAAGGGTTTTATAATTTGCTTGGAGCATTGTGTATATATTGGTTTGGTGGTTGATTTTGAAGGCTATCACAATGCAGATGTAAAGAAAAAATAAAGTAACAATGGTGTTGTTTGTTAACCTGTGATTTATTCTTAATATTAATATTTTGAGATAAAATCTCTTCTTCATTTAACTAAAAATGCCATAACAAGACAACTACTTCCAGTGTTCTTCTGAAGAAGAGATTTTATCTCGAAATATTAATATTAAAAATAAATCACAGGTTAACAAACAACACCATTGTTACCTTATTTTTTCTTTACACCTGCATTGTGATAGCCTTCAAAATCAACCTCCAAACCAATATATATATATATATATATATATATATATATATATATATATATAGGAATCGTAGATAGGCATTCTATTTTCAATTTGCTGTTGACTCTTCAGATAGTTGGAGACAAGACTCAAAATCAGCTCTCAGTAAAAAATATTTTTAAACCCTTAAGTTTATACTTGAGCCATTTAGACCATCCAGTGAAATTCTGTGAAAAGCTGTGAAGAGGTAACCAAAAAAGTCAACCGACAACCAGTGACTCTTTTTATAAAATAAGTGCATCAGTTGTTCTTGCATTTCTTGGCCAGCAGCTGCTTGCTTCATCTTCCTCTTCTGCAATTTTTTTTTATCTTAACATTCGTATTGATAAAATCCACTGACAAGAATTTAAAACATTGATTATTCTTTAATGGCCGCTTGTCTTTCGAGAACAGTTAGTTTTTTTGGCGGGTTTTTTTTTTTTTTTTTTGGCGGGTTTTTGATTTTTT
>CM042167.1:7812038-7837038 GCA_023376005.1 Doryteuthis pealeii
CGTTCCTCCTTCCTTTTAATCTTTACTTTTTCTTCATCATTTACCACATTTTCTCACTTCTTCTTCTTCATCTTTTTCATTCATTCATTCTTTCACCCACTTGCTCATCCATTCATCTGGTCCCAGTGTCAATCTGACTGTTGTTTGTCATATTTCACGATCACCCCCCTCCTCCTCTCCATACTTCTACACCGGTATCCTTCCACCTTCCCCCCCCCAAACTTCTCCCTCTCCGCCCTGGTAAACCCCCTTACCCGGTCCCCACAATCTTTTCAATCCTTAGTCATGTATGACTCACAAATTTGTTGTTGCATGCTTCACTGGCTGGTAACGTATGCGCAAGTGCACTTTCTCATTTCTGTGAGTGCGTGGAGAGAGAAAAGTGCATCTACCCTGCAACAGACGAAAGCAAGAGACGCGGCTTAGCTGGTAATAACGTTGATTCTTTAACCTTATTCGAGTAAACATGATTGATTTTGGGCCGAGGAGATTCTTCTTCTCTTAGACTCTTGGAATAATTCCGATCATTTTTTTCGAACTTGTTAAATAAAGATCTGTTGCAACAACTAGTAGATCGTTTCATTGTTCCTGTGAAGAATCTTCTAAAATTGGCCTAGCCTGACATAAGGCTACGATTGGGGAGCACTTGATGGTTTTCGAAGCTATCTTAGTAGTCATAACAAAATAAAGGTTATTTTCAAATCGTAGGGGAGGGGCAAGAGTCAGTTAAAGTAGGTATTTATCCAACCCGTTCGTCACGGTTAGGATGTGACACAAGGTCGCGAGTATGAAGCATTCAACGAGGATCTAGCGGGACTAATTTCCTAACGATTACACCACGATAAGACACCTTCTTATCCAAACCGTTCTCTACGGGTAGGATGTGACACAAGGTCGCGAGTATGGAGCACTCAACGAGGATCTAGCGGGACTAACTTCCTAACGATTACACCACGATGAGACTTCTTATCCAACTTGTTCGCTACGGGTAGGATTTGATACAAGGTTGCAAGTATGGGACATCCAACGAGAATCGAACTCGCTATGTAGTCGTAATGGATCTCCAAGACTAGCTTGCTAACCATTACACCACGATGAAACGCCTTCTTATCCAACCGGTTCGCTACGGTAGGATGTGACACACGAATCGCGAGTTTGGTGCATCCAACGAGGATCGAACTCGCTATGCAGTAGTAATGGATCTGCGAGACAAGCTTGCGAACTATTACATCACGATGAGACGCCTTCTTATGCAACCTGTTCGCTACGGGTAGGATTTGATACAAGGTTGCGAGTATGGGGCATCCAAAGAGGATTGAACTGCAGTAATTGAGCTACGAGACTAGCTTGCTAACCATTACATATTCGGTTTAGGAAAGTTTGCCATTTTTCATAGAAAATGGGGTTTCATTTAGAGAAAATGCTGTGGTAAAGGGAATCCTTAATTTCTGTCCGTCGTTCTAAATAAATTCTTTAAGATATTATTATTATTATTCACTCCTTTTGAGTTTTTCTCATCAGCGTTACCTGATGGTATTTCACTGGAGTCTTCAGTGCAGTATTGGATGATCTCAATTCTCTGCCGTCCTGTCGGCTGGGGCGTTAGAATGCACCGACTGCACCTCTGCAGAAGGGTAAGACTCGCCCAATGGGGCCAACCTGTTGGCCGTGGGTGGCGACCCGTGATGCTTAAGGATAGTACCCAGGTGGATGAGCAGTTCATGACTTGCAATACTCCACTTTGGCCCTATCTTGGGCTAGACGGGCGGTCGGAGAGGCCCCCTCCGATCAATCGGCTAGTCACGTCAAGCCCTAGCACCTATATGATTTTCCCGACTCTATTGCCCTTATAGCAAGTCACAACCCCTTTTTATCATATGGGTGCTAGAAGGCGGTGGCTGAGGGTCTACATGTCCTGGGAATGACATTAAACTCTATCTGATGGTGAGGTTCCAGTTCTGGAGGTTTGGGGAATGTGGAGCACCCCATTCATCACCATTGCTCCCTGGTCCACTCTGACCCAGAGTGGTAATACCTGTTAGGGTCCCATCTATGGGTTAAATAGAAAAATGTATTTATAAAAAAATTGTATTATTCATTAAGAATTGATTTATTTCAAAACTTTATCGGCATTAAATGACCCACTGAGGTTGATATGCCGTAAAACAAAAAAAACCAAATCAATTCTCTGTCACCGCATAGTCTACATTTACTATTTTTTGGGTCTTATCAATTTTCGCTTTGATATAGTTTGTCCTTATGGCATTTTTTGTGCAGCAGTTATTAGTGATTCAGTTTCTCTTTTGATGTTTCCTTTTCTTAACCATGTCCAAGTCTTTTCATGTGCAACCTCTCCGATTTGTCGTTTAAGGTGTATTATTATTATTATTAATTTTTCACACCAGCATTAGCTGATGGTATTTCCATGGAGTCTGAGTGACAACAAGTCTCCTCAGGTCTCCAGGATTCTTCTGAGTATTCTGGCAATTGCAGCAGTGCAGTAGTCTAGATGGTCTCAATTCTTCCTCTGATTTCCAGATTTTCCAGTCTTTTTTCCAAGCTTTTTGGGACCGTTCCAAGTGCACCAATTACAATTGGTATCACTTTGACTTTCATATTCCATAGCTTTTTCAGTTCTCTGGCAAGGTCCAGGTATTTATCCATCTTTTCGTTTTCCTTCAGCTTCACCCTGTGATCTGCTGGAACTGCAAAATCCACCAGTTGACAAGTTCTTTCTTTTTTGTTAATCAATACTATTATTATTATTATTATTATTATTATTATTATTATTATTATCCTAGCGAGTTTTTCACACTGTGACAGCAAGTCTCCTTGGGTCTCCAGGACTCTTCTGAATATTTTAGCCGATCTTAGCAATGTTGTTGTTTGGATGGTCTGAATTCTTCCTCCGATTTTCATTTTCCTCCAGACTCTTCTTCAAGCCATTAAGAACCGTTCCAAGGGCAACAACTACAATTTTTACGACCGCCCTGTCGACTGGGGCTTTAGAATGCACCGACTGCACCTCTGCATAGGGGTAAGACTCCCCTAATGGGACCACCTGATGGCCGTGGGATGCGACTCGTGATGCTTAAGGATAGAATCCAGGTGGTTGAGCAGTCCATGACCTGCAATATTCCACTTTGGTTCTTACTTGGACTAGATGGGCGGTCGCCCCAAGTACACAAATTACTATTAATATCACCGCCACTTTCATGTTCCAGGCAAAATCCAAGTATTTGTCTATCTTTTCGCTTTCTTTCATTCATTATTTCGAACGCTGCTGGAGAAGCAAGGACGAGCTCATAAGTGACGTTTTCCTATGGGCTGCTATATACGGATCCAAAAGTGTGGATCAGCCAGCTCAAACCTACATCGAACAACACTGCACGGATACTGCATGCTGTACAGAGGACCTTCCAGAAGCGATGGCCTATAAAAACGGGTAGCGAGGAAGAGTCGGTAGGATTTAGAATATGCTGACTATATCACCCTACCGAGGGGTAAGGGTGTGTCCTGGGTATAACACTAAACTGTGTCCGGTGGTGAGGTTCCTGTTCTGGAGATCTGATAAGTAAAAAGTAACCTTCATTACCATTACTCCCAGGCTCACTCTGACTTGGAGTAGTAGTACATGTTAGGGTCCTATCTATAGGTTAAATAGAAAAATTTGTTTACAAAAACGAGTATCCATTAGGAATTCATTTCAAAACTTTGTCGGCATTAAATCACCCATCGTGGTTGATATGCCGTAAAACAAAAACAAAAAACAAACAAACAAACAAAAAACAATTGTTATATACCCACATGTTGCGTATATACACAAGAGTTCTTTTGTGTCAAAGAGAGAGAGGAGGGGATAGAGAGAGAGAGAGGGGGGGTAGACCGGGTATCAGAAAGATGACATGCATAATTGCATTACTTACTTCTTTCTTCTTCTCTGGCCATTCGTGTGATCATCCAGTCACCATGTTGAATTCTATCTTCTTTTTATTGGCCGATCTTGTTAATTCAATTTCTAGCTAAGACATTAATGACCAACAACGCCAAGTTAGTGTTTTTAACTTTTATTCCTAATCTTAACTAACACAGCGTGCGTGCAAGTGATGAGTTCCAGTTAAGCAAGAGACATCTCTCTTCGCCAACATCATGCTTGGAACTGACGAGCTAGCTAGCCCACGTGTGACTTCACGTGGTTTGCGGCTTTCCCATCTGTGGGGTAAAAAGGTCCCCAACGGTCTGTATTTTTCCATTTTCGCTACACGGTGTTGTCAATAATCTATGCTACCATAGATTGTGCAACACAATCAAGGTCACTTGAAAACTTGGTAAAGCCAAGTGACTAAAATCTTAGAAGTTAGATTGTTTGTTTTACGGCATATCAACCTCAGTGGGTCATTTAATGCCAATAAAGTTTTGAAATAAATTCATTCTTAATGGATACTCATTTTTTTTATAAACACTTTCTTTAAAACTATTTTAAAATTATTTTTTCATCTATTTAACCAATAGATGGGACCCTAACAGGTTAGAGTGAATCTGGGAGTAATGGCGATGAATGGGTACTCCATACTCCCTCGAGGTCCAGAAGAGGAACCTCACCACTAGATTCAATTTAACGTTATAGCCAGGATATTAAGATATTCAGCTGCCACCTTCTAGCACATATATAAAGGGGTTGGTGGTTGTCATAAAGGGAATAGTGTCAGGACAATTATATAGGTGCTAGGACTTGACGTGACCAGCTGATTGATAGCCCGTCTAGCCTAAGTGGAGTGTTGAATACCATGGACTGCTCATCCACCAGCATTCCGTCCTTAAGCAACAGGTGGCCCCATTGGGGGCGGGGGCTCACCCCTCTGCAGAAGTGTAGTCGGTATTCTAAAGCCCCAGTCGACAGGGCCTACTAGTGGTTGACCATCTCTGGTCAGACTGACTTCCGACTTGCGTACGGTCTGTAAGACCACGGGTAGAATTTGACACAAGGTCCCAAGCATGGACATCGGGCGAGGGTCAAACTCGCTATTTAATAGTAATGGTTCTGCGAGACAACCTGTGTACGGATCCTACATGCCGTGCGGAAGACCTGCCAGTGGCGATGACCGATAAGTACTAGTGACGAAAGAGAATCAAGGGAATCCGTGCTGTCAACGCGCTCTGGTGATAATGAAATCATAATTTCTAGAAATCCATGAAGATAGATTAATATCAATCTATATCAGGGATCACCAAACTTTTTACACTGTGGGCCGGATAATATATATATATATACGTTCCTAATTTCAGTTGAGCACTTTATTTAGGAGGGATTTAATTGCAAATTCACCGTATTCGGCGTTAAGCTAAATCTCACAAAGTTTGAGACCTCTTGGTGAATTCATTTCCGCTTAAAAATGTAGCGATTAAATATCCTGCTATACTTGGCAGCTGATTGTGGCCGTATGGATAAGAGGTTTGGCGAGCGTAAGTTCGTTCGGGTCTCGAACCCGGCCAGAGGTAGCTGCTAAAAATGGTATAACTGCACTGATGAGAGGTGATGCCTCGAAACACGTGTCTGTAGTTTACTCTCTCTCTCTCTCTCTATATATATATATGTAGTATAAGTAAAAATATAACAAAAGACTTAGAGATTTTGCATTTTATTATTATTTATTTATATATACATATGTATTTGTGTGAATTTTTTTTTCTTTTCGTTGAAATCTGGAATAGATTGATTTAACAGAAATTCCTAGCAAATTACTGACATGGTCAAATATTTTTTTATTACCCTACAGCTGAGAGAAACAGGACAATTTTTTTTTTAAATCTGTTTTCAAATGCCTTAAAAGTAATAAAGAATTTATCATTCTCATCTGATGATTTGGGAGAGTCAGACACTTTGTCTAAGCTCCCTGAAATAGACTATAATGCTAAATCACTAAGACTTTTGTTATATTTGTACTTATATATTTGCTCTGTGACTCTAACAATAAGAGCAAACATTGGGCTCTGCAAACTGCGACAGGCCTTTTTTAAAAACTCCTATGTCGTAAGGAAGATTTCTTCTCTCGACTTTTGGATATATATATATATATATATATATATATATATATATATAATATATATATATATAACCTACCTGTGTGAACAAACATGAAGTATGCCAAATCAAAATACCGAACAAATTTCTCTGACGGGCAGTTAAAGTCTATTCAAATAATTGGCTCTTCAAGCTTAAAATACAGCGACATTTTTCGAATAAAACAAAAATTCTTTTACATCGTTCTCGTTAATCTTGTTTTGTTTTGTGGTTTTGTTTTTTTTTTTATTTTTTAAAATATTTATTTTTATTTTTGTTTTTTATTCTTACGCTTCTTGTGCAACACAAATTGGATTTGAAATAATCCAATTCTTTCAAGTGAAATTTCTAAATCTTCAGAAAATAAAATGGTAATTTTCACCTTTAGTTGGATAAATTCCTAGCAAATAAGGCAAATAGAGTAACTTTTATTTTGAAACAAGCTGGTAGGCATTTTGAAAGTCTCTGTGCGAAATAAACAAATCTTAGAAACTTTTTCGAAAACAATACAACTGCATGCTTTAACACAAAAATATCATAAAATGTGTTCTTAATAACAATTAAGATCATTTCAGATAATGCGCACGCACAATTTTATGCTAGGAATTTTAACAACTAAAGGTGAAAATTACCAATAAAATCTAAATCAGGAATGACCTGCATTTCTTGGCTGTAGTCAATTGTTTGTTTGTTTGTTTATTGATTTTAACGGCATATCAACCCGTCTAGGGTTATGTCATGCCTAATGGTTAGGAAGTTATATATATCGTGTATTTATATTTATACTTTTGAGTAATTGGTTTTAACAATGTGTTAGTATTATTGGGGATTATGTTGTATGGTATTGATTAGTTTCATGTCTATATTCTATAGTATAATTTTATTTCCCTCAAAAAGGAGAGAATATCCTCCATGTTGACATTTTCAAACAGAACTTTCATATTGTTTGCTTTAAAATAACGGTTTCTGATGTGAGCAAAAAACCTGCATTCCATGATTAAATGTTGAACTGTCAAAGGTGTTTGACGTGTTCCACATTGTGGTTGTTGTTCTTGTTTGAGTATATGTATATATTTACTAACCCCTCCGCACGAGCAGGATGTAACACAAGGTCAATTTCTTAAGCGGAGTTCAGCAGGTTTGAATTCAGAGTTTTCCTTCTCCTAGACCGGTTGCCTAACCAAGGTTAAAGAGCCCAGTCTGTCCTACTATTTACCCATAGGTGGAGGGAGAGTATAATTCATACCTTTCCCAAGAGTATTAGCGCTAAGTGAAACGCAATTACCACGTCCAGGATTTGAACTCGGGGCGACGAGTCCATTTCCCATGACTTTAACAATTACACCACGCGCTTCCTACGTATAGGAAATGTTTCAGTATATAGGAGTGCGTTAGTCAATTGTAGTCAATTGCTAATTTTGGAAGAAATAATTCAAAACATCTATATTCAATGAGAAAAGAAATTCTCCAATGAAAGAGAATTACTAAAAAATTATTATTACTTGCTGTCCATTGTATCCGATGATGACACCACGCGAATCATTTTCCTCCATTTTATTCGGTCTCTGATTGCGTCTTGTTAACTGCCTATGGGGATGTTAAAGTCCTCTAGGTTTTTCTTGATGTTGTCTTTGTACCTGAGCTTTAGTCTACTGATTCCACGTGATCCCTCTCTCAATTGAGAGTACAGAATCTGCTTTGGCAGTCTGTCATCCCCAAGTCTGTTTAAGTGGCCAACCTATCTCAGGTTGCATTGGACAAGTATGTGGTGCATGCCAGGGAGTCCAATTCTCTTCAGGATGGTCCTGTTTGAAACATGCTGCCACCGCTTGACATTTAATATACTACGCAAGTGATGCATGTAGTAGACATGTAGTCTGTGGGCATCCGCTTTGTATACCGTCCAGGCTTCCACACCATACAGGAGGATTGAGAGAACTATGGCACGATATACTGCACATTTAGTTCTCAAGGAGATGTTTCTGTTGAACCAGAATACAGAACAAGGAAAAGACTTTGGTGTGAATGTGAACCCTGAACTAAAATTTTACAAAAATATAGAAATACATTAAAGTAAATAAAGCAAACAAGATATTAGGATTAATATGAAGGTCATACGAATACATGGATAAAGAAATGTTTAGAATTTTATTCATTGTATTGGTGAGACCTCATTTGGAATTTGCTAATGTGGTCTGGATTCCAAGACTAATCAAAGACATAAAACTCATCGGGGGAGTTCAAAGGAGGGCTACTAGGATTAATTTAAAGAAACTTTCGTATGAAGAAAGACTTAGGAAGACTGATTTACCTAGTTTGGCTTATCGACGAACCACAGGAGATATGATTGAAGTCTATAAATGTACCCATGGATTAAACGAACTTTATTCTTTTGAATGTTTCTAAAAAAAAAAAATAGATGCCAGGGGTCATAAATTAAGACTCTCAAAATAATTTTGCAAAACAAAATGTAAGGTAAAATTATTTTGTAACAGGGTAGTAGATTCGTGGAATAAACTACCATCATCAGTAGTGAACACTCCATCACTTAACTCTTATAATACAAGGTTAGATAATCTTTTTATCTGCATTCTTATTTAGTTTCATTAACCTTTCTAATTTAATATAATAATTTATTACATTAAAACTTGAATACTTGCACCCAGAGGGTGCATATATTTGCTAGTTAAAATAACGATACTTTCATCTAATAATATTTGTTTTGTTTTGGGTTGGTTTTTTTTTTTTGGGGGGGGCGATGGGGAATCATCGTTATTATTATTTTCGTAAGGGAAGAGGAGCCACTGATAATGTTGATGATAACGAACGAAGCAAAGTGTCGGAAACAGTTGCACACTTTGAACAACGACAGAAAATTTCCTGTAATTTTCCTATGGCACCCCCACCCACCTCTACCCCCTAACTTTCATTTCTCCTTGATTACCATTCCGAAAAATTCCAGGAGTCATCAGTTGCTTTTCATCAACGTTTTCTGAGTCATATCCTTTTGCAAGGAACACATTCCCAATACAAAACTCTTTCTGTGATACCCTGTACCATAATCCAACCTGGGACTTTTGTCCTTTTATTTCTATCTATTTATTCTAGTTTCTGTAAGATAAAAAGGCAAGATAACCCTGTACAATCCGGGATAAAAAAAAAATAATTATGGCCAAACTAGCATAGGTGTCCAAACCATCGCAACATAGTTGGCGTCTCGTCCATCATACTTTTCGGGAAGATAAAGTTCTCCTTAATTTTGATCGGCAAAAATTCCCGGGAAAAATAGGAGAAAAAATGCTTCAATTAAATCTATTAATAATGGAGATTCGCTTCCGGTTTTTCTCTGTAACAAAAACTACGTCACTGCTACCCAAAATCGTCATAACATAAAATAAATACACTCAAAATTTGAACATGCAACATTAGACAGTCCTCATTGTTTTTTTAAAACAAGTTTTAATAAATACATGACTGGTATTATATATCTATATATAGTTTGTTTTATTTTAATACATATTTAAAGTTTACATTTCAAATTGTTTTATTTTTTTAATCCTTTAATGAATTTGATGATTTTACTTACTTAGGGTACAAACGCGCTGACATTGAATTTTTAACTCCCACCGCACAGGCAATATGTTTCAAAAATGTATTTTACATCGCCTTGAGGGCGTTTTTTTATTTTGCTAGTAGTTCTAATATATATTTCATCAATATTTGGGGCATCCCATCATGGTGTAATGGTTAGCAAGCTAGTGTCGTAGATCCATTACAACTGAGTCACATATTCGATTCTCGCTGGATGCTCCATACTAACAACTATGTGTCACATCATACCCGGGTTGAACGGGTTGGGTACATACAAGGGAACCTCACATAATATAATGGTTAGCAAGCTAGATTAGCAGACTATTGTTAGTGAATTCGATTCTCACAGGGTGTCCCATTTGCACATTTGCAGCCTAGTGCCACAGCTAAGATAAGCTTAATAAACATAAGGATGCCCCATGGTGATATAATGGTTTGAAAGCTAATCCCGCAGATCCATTACTACTGAATAGCGTGTTCGATCCTCGCTGGATGCCCCACACTTGCGATCTTGGGTCACATCCTACCCGTGGCGAATCGATTGGGTAAATGTCTACCAGAGCAAGGCTGATATCAGACTTCCTTAGAACAGGGATCACCAAACTTTTTTCACGGTGGACCGAATAATTGAAAAAATAACGAGCACGGGTCACATTATTATTGTGTTCAATACTTGCTAGCCAGAACGAAATCGCAAGTATTTATTTCAAAGCAGATCGCTTCAAATAAAACATTCTGATCAATTGTAATTTTATTAAAATCTTATATATTTTGAAAATATAAGGTTTGCCCTTTCTAAATATATTTGTCTCATAAATTTGGACCAATTCGTTGCTTCACAGTAGCTCTTTAAAAATTACCTGTATTTTTCAAGTAGTTGTAACAAGTGAAAATTCAGGATCGCGTAAGTAACAAGTGAAATGCTTACACGCACGAAATTTTGTAACCTACCTATAGTAGACAAGTCAATGAAGAGTTAGTAAGCTTAACATTTAGATTTAAATGGTATCAGAACGTCTCGCGTTCCATACGTTTTTAACAAACAAATCCAAGTACCGACGGCGGGCCTGATAAAATGCTTTTACGGACTGAATCCGGCCCGTGGCCCGTAGTTTGGTGATCCCTGCCTTAGAGGATCCAATTTCTGGCTTTAGATTCAATATTATTGTCTCATCTAGGCTTAAAGAGGCCAGTTGGTCCAACTATTTCTTCAATCGCTGGTGGTGTCAGAGTTTGCATAGTATTGTAGATTGTGAATTACCTTGTCTTATATATTTTAATAAACTTGGAAAGACTGACAACTAAAAAATATATGTACCTTATCAAAGGTATATACATTATTATATATCAACTCAGCTGAGGTTATTTTGTGCCTAGAAGTTTGGTTGGTTGGTTGGTTGGTTGGTTGGTTGAATTTTACGGCATGTCAACCCTTGGGTTAAATGGAAATTAACTTTCTCGTCGATTTCGACACATAAGAGTTCATCCAATGAACAACCTGCACAGCGGTTTTGTTTATAGTTGTAAAGGCTTGTGTTAGACAATCCGCACTTTTTGGCACAGTCGATAGGAAAGACAGGTCTAATTGATGACCCATAGATGAGACCCTAACAGGTACTATCACTCCTGTTCAGAATGGACCCGAGAGCAATGGTAATGAAAGGGTGCTCCACATTCCCTATACCTCCAGAAGTGGAACCTCACCATCAAATAAAGTTTAACGTCATACCCAAGACACGAAGACCCTCAGCCATCGTCTTCTAGCACCCATATGATAAAAAGGGTTGGGAGTGATGGCAATGAAAAGGTACTCCACACTCACCAGATCTCCAGAACTGGAGCCTCACCATCAGATGCAATTTAGTCATATCCAGAACATCCCTTTTTGAGGAGGTCTTCCCCCTCTGCGGGGATGGGGGATACTACCAGCATACTCTAAAGCCTGCCGACTTTGCTTATTTATTTCGGTCATTTAACATGTACAGAATAGGTTACCTGGAGAAGTCCGTTGCCTGTTCTTTCATGTTGTTTTACTGATCAATTTTTAACACGTCAGGTAAACAGTAATTGGATTATTTGACATGGCCGATTGGTTGTAGGCGTTCCGGCGTCATCAGATTTGGTAACAGATGGTTTGACGTCAGCAAAAACGCCGTGGAAGATTTTTTAAAGTGGTGACTGTATTTTTTTTACGTCCAAAAATCTATAAGGTAATAATTCTATATATAATGAAGATTCAGTCTCTATTTGTCTGTAACCGAAACTACGTCACTGCTTACATCACATTCATTTCATGAATTAAGTAAGTTAATCAATGAGTATTTAATTTATAGTCCTTAACTTGCTCGTGTAGGGGGGGGGGCTTGTTAATACACACATAATAAACATACAAGAAGTATTAACAAGAATACACAAACGTGGGAGGTAATTGCCTTTCGTGTCTCCTAGCATCAAATAGGAGAACCATGTAAAGCAAGGGATGTAATTTCCACAATTTTCTATTAAAGAAGCTACTGTATATACTCGTATAATGAGCGACATTTTAAGACTATTTTTCACTTCAAAACACCTCATTACATAAGATATGTCTTTGAACACGTCGAAGCTTACCATCGTTCATTATACGCAACATATGTTTTAAAAAATTACACTTTTATAGCTAAAAGGTCGTTCATTACACGAAGCCGTTTATTACTTGATTACATCTGAAACTTAGTGAACTCTGTATAAAATCTAGAAACCGTACAGGTTTCATATGTCATTCATTTAGAAGAAAATATATCATATGTTTTGGTTTAAGATATACACATCTCCACACTGGATGATAAGACTCTTAAATTAGTAGACTAGTTCACTTGCCTAGGTAATAATATCACATCTACAGAAAGCGATGTCAATATACGCATAGGAAATGCGTCATATAAAAATCAGATCTCTCTGATAAGATAAAGCGTGAAATTTTCCAAGTCGTAACTGTTCCAGTGCTAATGTATGGCTACACCACTTGGACACCACTTCTCTAAGCACGTGTTTAGAGAAAAAAAACTTAATGGGAACTACACAAAGATGTGTACAAATTGAACAAATATTGGAAATAGCACTCACAATAAAGCAGCCTCCGATCACATAAAACATCCAAATAAGACAGGCAATACATACTGGACACTCATGGAGAAGCAAGGACGAACTCATAAGTGACGTTCCCTCGTGGACACCTACACATGAACACACCAGTGTAGACCGACCAACAACAAAAAAAAATACATCAATCGGCTCAGCCGGGCTGAGGATTAGCTAAGGGCGATGACCGATAATAACAATTGGCGCGCGTGCGCGCACGCGAGAGAGAGAGAGAGAGAGTGGTGAGAGAGGAGGGGGAGGGAGGGAGAGAGTCGTAAATAACCGTGCTGTTAGTGCGCCATGATGATGATGATGATGATGATATCACATTTAATTTAACTTGTTTTTTTTTAACACTGTGAAAGAAAGATTTGAGTGTTATTTCCTAGTTGAATAACATATTACAGATAAAACAGAACCCAAATTATTTATTTATTTTCCCATTAAATTAACCCTAAACCCTAACCCTAACCCCCCTAGTTGAGTAACATGATATTACAGAGTGACCCAGAAAAACAGAACCCACACATTTTGTAATAAAACTCTTAATTTTAACTAGGGGGCGTAGGGTTTAGGGTTAGGGTTAGTGTTGGGGTTTAGGGTTATGTAATGGGAAAATAAATAAATAATTTGGGTTCTGTTTTTTCTGGGTCACCCTGTAATATCGTGTTATTCCACTAGGAAATAACCGATTTTAGTTGTTACACCCCTTTTGATACCCGAATCCAGCTATGATATACCCCTTGCATACCCCTTTCATACGCCTTGTCTGTGACTGTTATTTTTAACCATTTAACTTTAGTTTGCATGTTGTGATTTAAATGCCACAATTTACACGAAAAAAATCGGTTAAATCGGTCAATGAACTTTAGAACTAAAATTTGATTGTAACATCACGTAGAAAGTTTTATATTTCTAAACAATAACAAAAAATCACCAAATTGGAGAAGATAAATCTAAAATCCTCAACTTTTGAAAATAAACAGTTTGTTTCTAATTATTTTTATTATTATTCATTCATTCATTCATTCATTTTTATTTTTTTGATAGTGGTGAAAACATACTTATTTTTTTAACATTATAAAACATTATGAATGATGCTTAAAACTTAAGTAGGTATTTACCCAACCAGTTCACCACGGGTAGGATGTGACACAATGTCACAAGTATGGAGCACCCAGTGAAGATCGAACATTCAGTAGTAATGGATCGGCGAGACTAGCTTGCTAACCATTATATCACGATGGGCCGCCCTAGTAGGTATTTACACAATCTGTTCGCTACGGGTAGGATGTGACACAAGGTCGCAAGTATGAGGCATCCAGCAAGGATCGAACTCACTATTCAGTAGTAATGGATCTGCGAAACTATCACACCATGAAAGGACGCCCTTTATATTTATCCAACTCGTTCGCCACGGGTAGGATGTGACACACCGTCCAGCAAGGATTGAACTGGCTATTCTGTAGAAATGGATATACGATACTAGCTTGCTAACAATTACACTCCTATTGGACCATATGACCTTTCATTTCATAAGGACATTTTTTTATTCACACCGGCATGAAAAACATGTCCTTATGAATCGAGATCGCAAAAGGGGTGCCTAAAGGTCATGTGGTCCAAGAAATTAATTAAGGTCTAACGGAATTATCCTTGAAGGATACTGGAAAATGGAGACGAGACTCAGTAACAGGATTTCTTCTTTTTCTCCCCCCCCCTTTCCCGCTTACCTTTTCTTTGTCTTTCTTTCTTCCTTCCTTTTTTTCTTCCTTTCTTTCTTTCTTCCTTTCTTTCTTTCTTTCTTTCTTTATAATCATTAGGCTGTACAGATCTTTCTTTCTTTCTAGTTATTAGGCTGTATAAGCAATCTATCTTACACCTTTTTTTTTCTTTTTTCTTGCTGTCGAATCATTGAATTACGCCACCTTCCTTCTTCCTTACTGGATTAGCAGCCTCGGCTCCAGATCCAGGTGAGATATCTCGCGTGGACCTAGGGGACTTTCCCCCAGGCAGCACCAATCCTCTCGCCTAAAAGGGGGTAAGGGTCGGGTTTATTGCCCGGTGCCTGAGGCGCACCAAAAGGGAAATGCCAACGAGACCACGATTCTTTTCACTGGCTATTGTATGAGCTTCGGTTTGTACGTGGCTCTATACGTAAAAAAGACTTTATGTTAATCTGGTCTGTTGAGAGGTCAAGAAATAATTACCTTCCTTCCTTCCTTCCTTCCTTCCTTCCTTCCTTCTTTCATTCCTTCCTTCCTTCCTTCCTTTGTTTGTTTCTTACTTTCTTTCATTCTTTCTTTCTAGCAATTAAGTTGTGCAGATCTTTCTGTTGTTACATAATTATTAGTCACCTAATATTTATGGCAATAGTGTAGAAATCATAATGGTGATTAGTGCAGCTGATGGCCTTGAGAGTGAGTGACGGCGCTTGACCACACTCTCACCTTGCCTTCCGGGGATAAATCGTGAGAACCGGAAGGCATAGAAGACCCTATCTTCCGGTTTAAAGATAGTAAGTTTCAGTCAGTTAGCAAGTAGGAGCCGAGCTCGTAGGATGTGCGCAGATGTCTGGTTTGGGGATTTATAAATAAAGTAACATCAAAGTAAATCGAAGTCTTGTGTTTATTACCTAAAAACTAACAATGACACAGGGCTTCTGATAAGGAGAAATCCCTAACAGAAACCAGACCCGAAGTCCCCAAGAAAGTCCAGACCTTAGAAGAGACCAGACCAAGAAAGGCGATCAGAATAGCAAAGCCGGCCAGAAGAAAATACGACCAGAAGTAAGAAGTAAGAAAGGGTATGCAACACTGTCTGTCTGTCGCGGTATGTATTCTTTCTTTCTTTCTTTCTTTCTTTCTTTCTAGTAATTAGTCAAGAAAACTTCCTTCCTTCCTTTCTTTCTTTCTTACTTTCTTTCTTTCTTTCTTTCTTTATAGTAATTAAGTTGTGCAGATCTTTCTTTCTGTCTGTCTGTCGCGGTGTGTATCTTTGAGTTACGCCTCAATAATTTATATATTAGAAAGAAAGAAAGAAGAGAAAAAATATTTTTTCTCTTTCTTTCTTTCTTTCTAATCAATAGATTGTATCTGACAGAAATGAAATTGTTTCATGTGGTGAATAAAAAAAAAATGCACCTCGGGAAGAAAAGTCATTTATTCATTATTTTCTAATATTTATTTATTTATCTATTTTACAATAGAAACAATACGACACGTTTTCTTCCTTTAAAAATATCAAAGCCAGATTTAGACCTTGTGAAGCTGGGACATTTCTGGTTTAGGGGTCCCTCTAGTTGCCTCAATATAGAAATTGAATTAAGTACCAAAGAAATAAAAACAATTAAAGTAAAATTAATTTATTACTAGAAAAAATGGACCATATGACCTTTAGGCACCCCTTTTGCGATCTCGATTCTTGGGGACATTTTTTCCATTTACACCGTCAAAATCCGGTTAATTGTTAACAGACGATTTTTAGAGGTTTTTTTTTAATTTAAAAAAAAAAATAACCCCTAAACCTAACCCCTAACAAACAACCGGATTTTGACGGTGTAAATGTGAAAAGTGTCCTTCTGAGTCGAGATCGCGGAAGGGGTGCCTAAAGGTCATATGGTCCGAAAAAATATTTGATTTGATTTTTCTCGGTTATGTTGACCGTAAGAATAATTTTTACTACATTTTACGGTTTGTATTATACGACAAAGTGATATAATTATTTCCAGCTTGCAGCAAATCATTTTTTTTTTCAATAATAAAATTAATTTTATAATAATTACAAGGTTAAGCATTCGCCTGACGGTAGGTGTGGTGCTCCATCTCAGCAAAAACAATCTCCTTGATTTAGCGTTAGTGAAAAGGGGATTCCCTCGCTGTTCGACTGATACCGACAATAGGCCACTGTGCAGATTTTACTACTACTTACTGATAAAGGAAATCTGGGTGTCCCTCTGGAACGGCCTGGGGCAATTGTCCCATTTTAAATCCAGCTCTGAAAAACATCTTTGTTTATGTTCCAGAACCATTTGCAAATCGAAAACGTTAAAATCATGTGTCCTGGGTATAGCGTCAAGCTGCATCTTTTGACGAAGTTCCAATTCTGGAGCTCTGGGGTGGGTGGCGACCCGTGATGCTTAAGGATAGAACCCAGGTGGATGAGCAGTCCATGACTTGCAATACTCTACTTTGGCCCTTAGGCTAGGCGGGCGGTCGGAGAGGCCCCCTCCGATCAATCGGCTGGTCACGTCAAGCCCTTGCACCTATATGATTGCCCCAACCCTATTGTCCTTATGGCAAGCCCCAATCCTTTTTATGATATGGGTGCTAGAAGGCGGTGGCTGAGGGTGTACATATCCTGGGAATGACGTTAAACTCTATCTGATGGTGAGGTTCCAGTTCTGGGGGTTTGGGGAATGTGGAGCACCACTTCATTGACATTACTCCCAGATTCACTCTGACTCAGAGTGGTAGTACCTGTTAGGGTCCCATCTATGGGTTAAATAGATGAAAATGAGTTTTTTTTTAATGTTTTAGAAATAATTTGAGTTTTAAAAAATGAATACCCAACAAGAATGAACAAAACGTTATTTATCTGTATTTTTTAAATGAGGCTTGATGTGAATAACCTTCATTTCTCGGACAGCCGCTCTCATCTCCACCGTGGTATGTATAAACACAACGTTTCGGCCGCTGTATCCTCCGGCCTTCTTGTGTATCTGAGTATAGTAATGATCCAACCTAGGAAATCTTTGGATACACAAGGAACATCTGAGGAAGGTCGGAGGATACAACGGTCGAAACGTTGTGTTTATACATACCACAGTGGAGATAAGAGCGGCGGTCTGAGGAATCAAGGTTATTCAAAACAAAACGTCTTCGGCATGAAATAACCCAACAAGGGTTGACAGGCCGTAAAATCCGACCATCCATCAAATTATCCCTTTAAGTCAGGGGTCCCCGACCAAGGGTGCTCGCACCCCCTGGAGGTACTCGCATCATTCCAGGGGTGCGAGAAGCGTCCGTTCAAATTTAGATTTTTTTTTCTTTTGTAATTAATATTATTTAGATTTTCGTTTCTTTATTTCAGATTATTATCATTACCCTTCATCATATCATATCATATTTAGAGAGTGAAATATATATTATCTTTTGATAAAACTGTAGTATGGATTCACATTCTATATTTTTTAACAAAAGTATAAATTATTTCTCTGAATTTTTTTAGATGAGGCTTGATGATTTGTATTATCTGCATTATTAGCTCCCGATTACGACAAGAAGGTTCCCGAGTCCGAGAAGGTTCCCGAGAACGAGAAGGTTCCGAGTCCGACAAGAAATACCTGAAGAAGGCCGGAGGGCACATCGGCCGAAACGTTGTACAGATAACTATGAAGATGAGGACAATAGTCCGAATAATGCAGATAATACTAAAAGTATAAATTGTTGGGGTGCGAGGTCAGAGCAAAACTCTTTTAATGGGTGCGAGGTCAGAGCAAAACTCTTTTAATGGGTGCGAGGTCAGAGCAAACTCTTTTAATGGGTGCGAGGTCAGAGCAAACTCTTTTAATGATACGGGAATATAAAAAGGTTGGGAACCACTGCTTTTAAAGTAAAGCAACTGATTTGAAGGAAAAAATTCTTCGGAAATTAAAATTTACAACCATAGTTGCTCAGACAAAATAAAGTAAAATATCATTTTGTTTATTTTGTTTTTATTTATTCATTTATCTTTATTTTTTGGTGTTTTTAGCAGGCGGGGGGGGGGTGTAAATCGAGGATTAAGTGTGTTCATTAAAAAAAAAAACGTGATTCATGCCAACACATCAACAGCTCCCATTTTCTTAGATAAAGGTTAGAGTAACAGACTGGTGTGTGTGTGGGGGGGGGTGAATGTCGAGAAGATATCAGGGAGAAGAATTGGGGGTCTCGGGACGACATCCATTGTGGGTAATCATTGTTTATTTGCTTAGTCACCAACTCTTCCCTTCCACTCTAAAAACGAAACGGGGGGCGGGGGTGGGGGTGGAGACTGTAATTTCTAATCACTTTTGAAGTTCCGTTAAATTAATTACACTCCTTTGCAAGAAAGATGTTTCAACATTTCCAGAAATGCTTCCTGCTAAATATCACAAAGTGCCATGTTGGTGAGCTCCATTGCTATTGGTATGTATTTACCCAACCCCTCCACCACGACCAGGATGTGACACAACGTCATTTTTTAAGCGGCGTGCAACTAGTTGAATTCAGTTTTCCTTCTCCTATACCAGTTGATACAGGGTCCTGTCTATTTGCCCAAAACTGGAGGGAGAATAGTTGAATCCATGCCTTACCCAAGGTAGGGTGTACCACGGCCTACTAATATATACGGCCTCACATGTCACTAAAGCAGGCAGAATTCTAACTGGCCGATTTGTTTTATTCTCAATTTATGTCCGTTTTGCAAAATCTTAAAGCACAAACATTTGGCTAGATGGAATTGTAAGTTCGCGAGAAATACTGTTTCTCTGTAGTATCATCACTATTATTGCCTACCATGACCAGGGAATACATTTCACATTGAAAAGGTCTTTTTTGTTGTTGTTTTTTATATAACCTGAAATCATAGATAAATTGTTGGTGTGTTTGTTTTCTATAACTGCATAATTTTTTTTAATTATTATTATTTTATTTTATTTTATTTATTTATTTTTTTTTGTTGTTGTTAGTTTGTTTACAATCTTTTATTATTACATTTCTGAAGAAAAAAATACAAGTTTGTATATTTTTAACATCTTTTTTTCAACAGACATAAACTGACTATAAAATGAATCGGCCTGTTAGAATTCTGTATGTTTATGTGACATATGGGGCCGTATATATTCGTGGGCAGTGGGTGTACTAGTGATGTAATGGTTATCAAGATAGTCTCGCTGATCCATTAGTGCTGGATAGTCTTATTATGATTATAATTTTATTATTATTATTATTATTTATTATATCTTCTTTCTAACATTCTGTGCTGGCTGGATTGAGCTTTCTCGTCTCATCTGGATTATCTTGGGTTTGCTAGAGTGTTCCCCAGGTTGTATACATCTTCTGTTAGTTTTTAATCAAATGTGGAACACAAAGACTCATTTAATGTTAGACACCTTTATTTCCTGATACCCCACATCCCATTCGCGCGGAGAAGAACCCAGAGAGACTCGTTATTTGCGTTCGGCTCTCAACTCGCTAAACTGTTAAGCTTTTCTCACAGATTCCAGTCATGTGACATTCTAAACGAATCTCGAACATCACGTCTTCTCCAGAATTAAGATATAACTTTGAAATTTAAATTATTATTATTATTGAGTGAGTTTTTCACACCAGCGTTAGCTGATGGTCTTTCGCTGGAGCCTGAGTGACAACAAGTCTCCTCATGCCTCCAGGACTATTCTGAGTATTCTAGCTGATTTCAGCAATGCTGTTTTCTGGATGGTCTACATTTACTGTTTTGTTGTGTTTTATAAAGTTTTGCTTTGATATAATTTGTTCTTATAGTATTATTTTGTGAATCAATTATTAGCGATTCAGTTTCTCGCTTGGGGTTTCCTTTTCTTAACCATATCCAAGTTTTTTCATGTGCAACCACCCCAATTTGTCGTTTGAAGTTATTATTATTATTATTATTATTATTATTATTATTATTAAAAGATATAATAGTTATTTTATTTTAAAACTTTTACATTTTTCAGGTCGGTTAACTTTGAACTACGGGTCTTTGAGAATCTGTGTTACGCCTCAAAGATACGCGGTTCAAAGTTAACTGACCTGAAAAATGTAAAAGTTTCTAAATAAAATAACCGGTGTATTATATATTTTATTCATTAATATATCAACACTGAAAATTTCATTAAATTCGGTTAATTCTCTGATGTTTAGTATTTTTTTCTTTCGACGGGGTGAGTTACAATGGTGGAATTTAGGTCCATTAAGTTCGATTTAACCGAAATTTGGGCAACAATTGATATTTGAGACACTACAACGTTCTTAGATTTATTATATCGTTATGGCCTAGAATTGTCAAAATGTAATATTTTAATGTCTTGCAATAATTTGATGAGATTTATTACGCTTTAAGTGTAGTAACTAATGACATTTATACATGTTATTCGCTTATCAGGCTAATGTACGACATCCATTGTGTAGCATACTGTTAAATGTATACAATTGTTATGTGTGGTGGGGATTAGAATCTGCTGACTATATTCTATGTAGAGGGGTAAGACCCCCCCCCCAAAAAAAAACAAGGGGGGGTGGTAAATTAAACTGCATTTGTTGGGGAGGTTTCAAGGACCATAAGACCTTTAGGCACCCCTTTTGCGATCTCGATTCATAAGGACATGTTTTTCATTTACACCGTCAAAATCCGGTTGTTTGTTAGAGGTTGGGGTTAGGGTTAGGGGTTAGTTTTATAATTTTTTTTAAACTCTAAAAATCGTCCGTTAACAAACAACCGGATTTTGACGGTGTAAATGAAAAAATGTCCTTATGAAACGAGATCGCAAAAGGGGTGCCTAATCATATCATATTTAGTGAAACAACCGACATTTTTTCCATTTACACCGTCAAAATCCGGTTGTTTGTTAACAGATGATTTTTAGAGAGATTTTTTAAATTTTTAAACAAACCCCTAACCCTAACCCTAACCCCTAACAAACAACCAGATTTCCACGGTATAAATGAAAAAATGTCCTTATGAAACGAGATCGCAAAAGGGGTGCCTAAAGGTCATATGGTCCAAGAATGTTAGTGTTTTCAGTGATGATCTTTGCTAGTAAGCTAGTTTGAACTCCAGTAACGCTATTACGTTCACTTCCGGTTTAATACCCTTGGCAAAGGATATATCACAAGAGAGCGTACGGAAGCAAAAGAAAAACGGACGAGAGAAATTAGATTAATTTCGTTTATTTAAAAAATAAATTAAAGTTGGAAATGTGGAGATGCTAAGTCTTTCTTTCACTCGGTGAAATGAGGGTAGGTGTGGGGGTGAAAGTCTGTTTCTTGGCCGATGACTTTGTTGTGTGTGACACGGGGATGTAGTGTGGGTCGGGTAGCTTCAGTAGTGCTTTGATCTTTCTCCGAAAGGATGACGCTATGAACCAGCGCTGGGGTCCACTGCCTTTGTGACTTTTAATCAACCGCTTTTATATCTATGGGTAGGTTCGAGATTCGCTTTGCAAAGTTTTTTGGAAGCCCTAGCACCTATATGATTTTCCCAACCCTATTGCCCTTATGGCAAGCCCCAACCCCTTTTTATCATATGGGTGCTAGAAGGCGGTGGCTGCAGGTCTACATGTCCTGGGAATGACGTTAAACTCTATCTGATAGTGAGGTTCCAGTTTTGGAGGTTTGGGGAATGTGGAGCACCCCTTCATCACCATTGCTACTCTGACCCGGAGTGGTAGTTGTTAGGGTCCCATCTATGGGTTAAATAGAAAAATGTATTTATAAAAAAAATTGTATTATCCATTAAGAATTGATTTATTTAAAAACTTTATCGGCATTAAATGACCCACTGAGGTTGATATGCCGTAAAACAAAACAAAACAAAAAAAAAGGTTTTGGGGGAAAGGTTATGATTGGTTGAAAAAAAATTAAAAAAGGAATTTTTTAATTGTTTGTAAATTTGCTTTTTGACGCGGAAACTTGCATGGACCTTATGCGCAGAAACTTTTTTGTTCATTTTGTTTAAAGCTACTGTCTGGTCAACATCCCCTTCATGTTACATTACGTAATATCTTAGATTCTGTTTCGAAGTGTTTTTTTTGTTTTTTTTGTTTTTTTGTTGTTATTGGTGAGTCGGTTGTAATGGGCATAGCTGATCCCTTGACGTAAGCGGCAAAGTATCGCCTGTGCCGTGCACGAAATCCTCGAACGGTACGAGACGTAATTTGCATGGTGGCTGGGTGAGCCGTAATAAAAACTGGCAGTCGCTCACACTGGGGCAGAATGAACCAAGCGGTGGAGAGAGAGAGAGAGAGAGAGAGAGAGAGAGAGAGAGAGAGAGAGAGAGAGAGAGAGAGAGAGAGTTTTTTTTTTTAATGCCCCAGGATAAATTTGTTGATCTAATGTAAAAACATTAGTTTTTTTTAATAAAGAACGAATTGTTGACATATTCAGAGATGCTGATAGGTACGCGTCCTGCGTCTCTGATGCATAAAAATCTATTGTTCATCTGACCAAGGACTTGGTTTTTCGAGTGGACTGACGAGCGAGAAATTAACGGTTGGACTTCTTTTCTTTTTTGAGTGTTGGCCTTTCTTCATCGGTGTATTGAATTATTAAATTTGTGAATCAGGAGAGATATCTATTTCTGTTATATAACAGTTTGAGACCCTCTCATCCCACCAGTTATGGGTTAAATAGAGTTTTAAAGTGATTCCAATTCAACAGTCCGTTCAACCAGTCATCTTAAAGTCGGCTCTTTACATAACATCCGAGTTGGCCAACTTCTATGTACGTCACTCAGACTGTATGTGTGAATTCTCTCACCAACTCCTGTTGTTATAACAACCGAACCAAAAAACAAACGTTTGATACTATTTTTAACATACATACCTAACTGTTATGTTTTTACATACAAATAAAATATGGAGCACTGAATAAAAATGCAGGACCAGGTTGTTGGAAATTAACAAGGTTTTATCTAACTCAAGTTAGAGAATGCTTCTACCCTAAAAGTGACTAAATTAGCTCACACGTGTACACGTGCGTCCTGACTGCATGAACCCCAATCCAAAAGTGTCAGAAACCCTACTTCCCAGTTACCATCAGTCCCCTACTGATCAAGGGGAGCAACTCTAGATTTCGTTTGGTCTGGGGTCTAACACTAACCATAATACTTACCTGGCATCTGACCAAGGGCTTGATTTTTCGAGTGGACTGACGAGCGAGAAATTAACGGTTGGACTTTTTTAAGTGTTGGTTTTTCTTCAACGGTGTATTGAGTGCACTGTGCTCAGTAGCTTCGGTTTCTGGGTCGGTAAATTAAAATAAATCGCGGGATCCAAACCCCCTCGCCTAAAGGAGTAGGACTGGGTTTATTGCTCGGTGCCTGAGGAGCCCTAAAAGGAAAAAACCGAAGGCATCACACACTTTTTGCACTAGCCCCTGCATGATGTTGTTTAGGGTTGGGGTTTAGGGTTAGTTTAATGTTTAGGGTTGGGGTTTAGGGTTAGTTTAATGGGAAAATAAATAAATTATTTGGGTTCTGTTTTTTTCTGGTCACCCTGTATTCAGAAGGACATGTTTTTCATTTACATCGTCAATATCCGGTTGTTTGTTAGGGGTTAGGGTTAGGGGTTAGTTTTATGATTAAAAAAAACTAAAAATCGTCTGTTAACAAACAACCAGATATTGACGGTGTAAATGAAAAACATGTCCTTATGAATCGAGATCAAAAAGGGGTGCCTAAATGTCACATGGTCGGAAAAATTTACAATTATAGATTATGTCCCTTTGTTAAATTTGTACTGCGTCTTGAATTTTCCACGTTTTGTTCAAGTCACGTGTTCCTCTAACCAGTTCTTTTATTCTTTTCATCGTCACTAGATACAAAACTAAAAAAGTTCATTCCCCGTGCGTGCGTACGCGTTACACATTATTACGTCACATTTGGACATGAAAATTAACTGCCTCAAACGTCAATGAGCTGTCAAAACAAAATTCAGAAAACTCCCTCCATGCCTACACCTCCCCCCCACCCCCACATAACACCTTTTCTTTCAAACATAGATTATAATCATTCCTGCTCAGACCTGAATAAAATGTTCAGTGTCTGTGAGACAAAATCAGGCTAGTTAACCTGCGCATCATCTTTGTTCGCAATTAAAATTATCTCTCTATCAGGTAGGGACCACCAAAAAGACTCTCACTTAAAAAACGAATTAAAATCAATTAAATCGATTATTTAAGGTTACATTTTAGTTTTAGTCGAAGAATAGTAACATAATGAGCATCAGTAAAAAAAAATAAATAAATAAATAAAAGCAAAATAAAATCACATTTATCAATACTGAAGATTCGGTTTCTTTTTATCTGTAACCAAAACTACGTCACTGCTTACGTCATAGTATTTTTTTTTAATTTATGGAAAATCATTTAAAAGTTAAATTTTCACAAAAAAATTTATAATTATTCACCTTTAGATGAATCTATGCTTAATTTTTTTTTTCCTAAAATATATTGCGGAAATATTTTTTAA